>JAKCOX010000410.1:7500-85099 GCA_022605575.1 Laterallus jamaicensis coturniculus
AATTTTGAGCTTATTACTTCTCCTCACACAGCCTTCTTTTGCTTCAAACTGTAATTTCCTCTTACATTTTTTCCCCTAGGAAACAGCTCTGGTCTATAGGACACATGGTCACCTACTCTGCCCACACTAAAGCTTACAGGAAAAGTTACAGCTCCTACTACAACACAATACAAAACCTAACACAACTCCTGCTTTGGTGAAAACCAAATTAGGACCACCTACACGGCAATCCAGCCCACCGCAGAACATCTCTCCAGGATCTCTCTCAACCGTTCCGCCGACATTTCTACAAATCTCTTCTTGTAACTGCTTAAGAAACAACATACCTTCCTGCAAGAAGTCACACCTGTGACGATCCATAAAACCCTACCACATACAATGCAACCCCTACGCCTCAAAAATACACAACTGGCATGGCACACCTCGGAAATGATGTTCCCAGGGGCCTCCTCAAAGATCACCCTGCCTGCAAAAACCCCGTCCCGAGAGCCGTCTGCACCCAAACTTAGGCGACGATAGTCGCCTCGCAGACCGGCCGGGACCGAGGAAAAAAAAACCCAGCCGGGGGAACAAAAAAAAAATCCCCCGGCTGGGGTTTTTTTATTCTGAAATATCTAATTCCTAAGGCCTGAGCAAACCTGAAACAAAAACATCCCGCACCCAAGGTTAGGCACGCATACTCGCCGCCGCTCGCTCTGCCCTGCTAGGCACCGTCCGGGAACGCCGTTCCCGGGGGCCTCCTCAAAGATCGCCCTACCTGCAAAAACCCCGTCCCGAGAGCCGTCTGCACCCAAACTTAGGCGACGATAGTCGCCTCGCAGACCGGCCGGGACCGAGGAAAAAAAAACCCAGCCGGGGGAACAAAAAAAAAATCCCCCGGCTGGGGTTTTTTTTATTCTGAAATATCTAATTCCTAAGGCCTGAGCAAACCTGAAACAAAAACATCCCGCACCCAAGGTTAGCCACGCATACTCGCCGCCGCTCGCTCTGCCCTGCTAGGCACCGTCCGGGAACGCCGTTCCCAGGGGCCTCCTCAAAGATCGCCCTGCCTGCAAAAACCCCGTCCCGAGAGCCGTCTGCGCCCAAACTTAGGCGACGATAGTCGCCTCGCAGACCGGCCGGGACCGAGGAAAAAAAAACCCAGCCGGGGGAACAAAAAAAAAAAATCCCCCGGCTGGGGTTTTTTTATTCTGAAATATCTAATTCCTAAGGCCTGAGCAAACCTGAAACAAAAACATCCCGCACCCAAGGTTAGCCACGCATACTCGCCGCCGCTCGCTCTGCCCTGCTAGGCACCGTCCGGGAACGCCGTTCCCGGGGGCCTCCTCAAAGATCGCCCTGCCTGCAAAAACCCCGTCCCGAGAGCCGTCTGCGCCCAAACTTAGGCGACGATAGTCGCCTCGCAGACCGGCCGGGACCAAGGAAAAAAAAAACCCAGCCGGGGGAACAAAAAAAAAAAATCCCCCGGCTGGGGTTTTTTTATTCTGAAATATCTAATTCCTAAGGCCTGAGCAAACCTGAAACAAAAACATCCCGCACCCAAGGTTAGCCACGCATACTCGCCGCCGCTCGCTCTGCCCTGCTAGGCACCGTCCGGGAACGCCGTTCCCGGGGGCCTCCTCAAAGATCGCCCTGCCTGCAAAAACCCCGTCCCGAGAGCCGTCTGCGCCCAAACTTAGGCGACGATAGTCGCCTCGCAGACCGGCCGGGACCGAGGAAAAAAAAAACCCAGCCGGGGGAACAAAAAAAAAAATCCCCCGGCTGGGGTTTTTTTATTCTGAAATATCTAATTCCTAAGGCCTGAGCAAACCTGAAACAAAAACATCCCGCACCCAAGGTTAGGCACGCATACTCGCCGCCGCTCGCTCTGCCATGCTAGGCACCGTCCGGGAACGCCGTTCCCGGGGGCCTCCTCAAAGATCACCCTGCCTGCAAAACCCCCCCAAATCTCTACTTCCTGAAGCCTGAGCAAACCTGTAAGGAAAACATCACACACGCTAGCAGAGCTAGACTAACTCACCGACAGCCGGTTCGCAGCTGCTGACGCCCACCCAAACCGCAGCCATCCCACCTCCGGCCGCCGCATTGGGCCATTGCCTCAAGTCTACAGCCGTGCTTGGCGTGGTGTCGCCCTTCACACAGCTTCACCGCTATGACACTTAAATGTTACATCGCAAAAGCTAAAGGCTAAGAAACCGCTCGGCTACCTGCGGCACCCTAGCTCCTGCTTCTCTTTGAAATTTACGCTCTGGCATAATATGCCGCAGATTGTTCCGCAGGAAGCCAAACCTCAATGCAGTACCTGGCAAAAGACAGACCTAGCAAATACACTGTACAGTCCGAGACTGCACCCCTACACAGAGTCATACAATGGAAGACTACCCAAAACCACAGCCAGACAGCGACTTACAACCCCACGATACAACACTGCTATTGATGACACCATCCCAAAACCTTTCCAGACCGCACAAAATGCTAAGTAGATACAGGCATACAATGCAAAGCCCCACAGAGATAGATGGCCCGAGAGTGCAAGATAGCATCCCAAAACATGACAATGCTATGGATCCCACCCCGTTACACAGTCACGTGGCAAGAGACACAGTTCGCATACAGAGGCTGACGGCGCGAGATGGCATCCCGAGACATGACAATGCCGTGGATGCCACCCCGTTACAGAGTCACGCGGCACGAGACACGGTTCGCATACAGAGGCTGACGGTGCGAGATGGCATCCCGAGACGTGACAATGCCGTGGATGCCACCCCGTTACAGAGTCACGCGGCACGAGACGCGGTTCGCATACAGAGGCTGACGGCGCGAGACGGCATCCCGAGACGTGACAATGCCGTGGATGCCACCCCGTTACAGAGTCATGCGGCACCAGACGTCACGCAGAGCCAGAGCCCTATGATGCGAGACAATCCAAATGATGCGACGCTATCGAGGTCTCGCAGCAAGGAAAACCGCTAGAGACTGCTGCGATGCGGTATAACACCAAATCCATCCGTTTGGAGGAAATCGACTGGTAAAGTATGTCGGTAATGAATCGGAGATCGACGCCGAATCCCCGCTTAAGACTCCAAACTTTCAAAAGCGGAGATATTGTTCCAGCCCAGGCTCTGCAAAGCTGACAGCGGAGAAGCATTTGAAATGTGAAATGCTTCGGACTGAGAGCGAGATGATTGTTGTTCGCTATGCTTCGTGACAAAGCGGAGAGGCTCAAACGCAATGATGCTCGCTGAGGGTGGAGAGCAGGGGGGCACGACACGGCCAGCATCTGTAACGGGCGAGACGCAACAGAGACTGTGGATAACAAGTGACATTTGAACACAGATAAAATCCCAAACGCTTGCATCGTGCGGAATGGACGCAAAACCTCTCTCTGACCCTTAATACAAAGGCAATCGGCCTCTCGACACCGATGACAATAAACCCCTGCGTGGCCCCGCTGCGACAGCCCCTTTTTCTTTAACTCGCCTTTCAGAGGTCACCTTAGGGAAACCGGCCTTGGGAAGACCGCATCGTTTAAGACACGCGCTCGCCCATCCCGAGGGTTCCTCCTCTTTGCCTGTAATGCGGAACGGTGTCGGTAACCAGCGGTGCGGCAGCACGGACCTCGCGTCGACATCGCCTGCATCGACTGCTCGGAGTCAGATTATGCTTTACTCTAACATGCTGACGCCCACCTGCCACGGATAATACTAAAACAAGATACAGTTTGTGCTACGCCGGTAGGATGCCTGTAAAACTCCTCTTTTGGCACGCTAGGTGTCGGTCACCTCAAAGTTAGCTCGGGGGCCGACATCCCGCTCTGCGCTTTGTTTTCTACTGAGAAACTAAAACCGGAAATGAATAAGCTCGCAACGCTGGCGCCGATCCTCTAATGGTGGATGCCAGCCAGCCTTCCTCTGTTACTCCGCCTGCCGGTTCGGTCACCCTCTTCCTTTGTCCTGCATCTCAGGCCTCGCGATCTGCATCTGAGAAACTCAAATAAATACTGCGAGTCGACTTGCCCGCTTCCAAGTGATGCTTCCGTGGCACTGCCGGTCGGTCCTCTTTGGAGATAGCTTATCTTACTATGCGGAAAAAGCCAACGAAACCCCAGAGATTGACTCCTACGTACACAATGTAAGGCACGTGCGCTGCTTGACACCTGTGACCCAGCTTATTGCCGTAAGACAGATCCGCGCAAGAAAATCTGTAACGATGCAAGCCAAACAGAGCTGCGCTTGAACCTACAACTGCAACGTGCTCAGGGCTCGATAGGAAGAAAGCTAGGGCCACGCGAGACTCGAGAGGTCTAATTACTACTTTGCAAAGACCCGACAACTAAAAGATCTCAGCAAGTTATAATGCAGAATCTAAGAAAAACACTGCAACCTACACAAGCGTAACACAGGCTGGAACCGCCCTGCCTGCCGCACTCTAACGTTGCGCTGACAAGTGACCCGCTCGTCCGTCACCCAAAGGGGACGGCTCCTGGGCGGACCCTTCCGGGACATGGACTCTCATGGGCAAAGAGCACCGAACTCTCACCGCCTGTGTCCCGCCCTCTACTTTGTGTCCTCTTGCTCCCTCACCCCAGCCCTGCTTCCTCCGCTTAGCTTGCGTGCAACTGCCAATCGCTATCTGTCCTCGATGACAAAAGAGCAAACGCAACGCTACGTGGCCTAACTTGGAAGTTCCTGGACTACCCTGAACTTTGGGGTTGGACCCGATGATCTCTCCGGGTCCCTTCCGACCCCTACAATTTTTTGGTTCTACAGCAAACAAAAGCTTGCAGACAAATCAAAACAGGTCAAACGACTAGTATCGCGAGCATCAACTGTAACCTGAACACCCTGCTTATCCAAAAGGTGGTGGCATCCCGCTGACCCGCTCGAACCTGACACGTGCCGGTCATCGTGGCATGTGCTTGCTATCGCCCCCAAGAGATGCAAAGTTACTCTTACCCTTCTGAGAAATCATTGCTACCGCAACCGCCTCAGGCCTGCTGGTGATTCCATCTCACCTCCGCTGCTCCTCCGCTTCCACGGGTGGCTGTTCGACACCTGCAAGAACAGAGAGGCGAGTGCTCCACCTGCCTGCTGAAGTATTAGGCGCCACAAAGGATAACAGTCAGCTCACCTTCTCAGTGCGCAGAGGCCCACCGCCAGCTCCGGAACCTGAAAAAGGCGCATGTCAAGACTGCCCGAAACCGGTTCCCGCCTTCCATTACCTTACCTTCGCTGATCGATCGCCTGGCCTAGGTCATCTGTGGGAGGCTGCGCTGAGGATCAGGCCTGTCCTATAACACACAAACAAGAGATGCCGATAAAACTCAAGTGCAAAGCAACGCCGGACCGCTAGGAACAGCTCACCTGGCCCAAGTCACCTCCACTAGAAAGGGCCTGCTTCCCTCCTTGTTTTGCACCTTCCAAGAGACACAGGCAAATCCTGAAATATTCACAGAGCTACCAATCTCATCGAGCAGCCAACACCACCCACCGACCCTCCTTGTCGTGGCACTCCACTCCCGACCTCCAACCCTGGATTGAGATCCAGATGTCCAGTTCGGGGCTTTGTTTCGAGCAGGTCTTGGCAATCCTCAGGACCAGAGGAAAGACTCCAAACGGAGGCCCTGCATTTGACCTACAAGCAGCATGCAAGTGAAAGGGGAAAAGGAAGAAAAGAGTGCTGTAAAGAGAGAGTGCTTGAGCGCTAGTGCGGGAGTGAGAGAGGCACGCGATCCATTACTCCCCGCCGATAGAGAGGCGTGTGGCACAAGACATGTCTAATACAGAGGCACGCGACATGCATTACACTACGTTATCATCCATGAACATTGCCCAAGGCAAGCTCGATCCAGAAGCACACAGTTCTCTCAATCCACAACCAGAGAGACTAATTTGGCAGAGGTTAAACCCCCTTGCGTTCCAACCGACCTCAGATCGCTCTGGGTGGCTGGGGGCGGCTGGGCTTAACCCCTGTGGGATGTCCAGTTTGGGGCTTTGTTTCGAGCAGGTCTTGGCAATCCTCAGGACCAGAGTGAAGACTCCAAACGGAGGCCCTGCATTTGACCTACAAGCAGCACGCAAGTGAAAGGGGAAAAGGAAGAAAAGAGCGCGGTAAAGAGAGAGTGCTTGAGCGCTAGTGCGGGAGTGAGAGAAGCACGCGATCCATTACTCCCCGCCGATAGAGGCGCGTGTGGCACAAGACATGTCTAATACAGAGGCACGCGACACATGCATTACACTACCTTATCAACCATGAACATTGCCCAAGGCAAGCTCGATCCAGAAGCACACAGTTCTCTCAATCCACAACGAGAGGCTAATTTGGCAGAGGTAAAACCCCCTTGCGTTCCAACCGACCTCAGATCGCTCTGGGTGGCTGGGGGCGGCTGGGCTTAACCCCTGTGGGATGTCCAGTTCGGGGCTTTGTTTCGAGCAGGTCTTGGCAATCCTCAGGACCAGAGTGAAGACTCCAAACGGAGGCCCTGCATTTGACCTACAAGCAGCGTGCAAGTGAAAGGGGAAAAGGAAGAAAAGAGTGCGGTAAAGAGAGAGTGCTTGAGCGCGAGTGCGGGAGTGAGAGAGGCATGCGATCCATTACTCCCCACCGATACAGAGGCATGCGGCGCAAGACAAGCGCAATACAGAGGCTCGCAGCGCAACGTGTCTGCTAAAACAGAGGCAAACGCTCCACCTACCTGACAGGTACTGCTTCGGTATTAGACACCAACACGGACGACAACCACCTCAGCTTCTCAGTGCATTCAGACGTGTGGCTACGCCCCAACGACGCTGCCTGTGGAGCCTGCAAGGGACAAAGCAAAGAGCCACATGCCAAGAGACTGCCTGAAACCGTTTCCCATCTCCCATTCCCTTCCGTTCACCGACCGCTCACAGCCCCCGCCAGTTACAGGTGCCCACGCCAAGGTTCCTGCCTGGGCTGTAAAACAAACAAGGGATGCCTAGAACTTGCCTGCAATGCAAGACCGGCCCGCGAGGAACAGCTCGCCGGGCCCGAGACACCTCCCCTGGAAACGGACCGCTTTCCTCCTCGCTTTGCACCTTCCAAAGACAAACAGGCACACACAAACAAATATTAAATGTGGCTCCAAGCCGCTGACCACTTCATCACGCCGACACCACCGGTCGACCTACGTCCCTCAGGTCCTCCCCTCGACTCCTCCGTCGCTGCCTCGGTACACATTGCATCTGGCCCTGTCTGAAAAACCCAACAATTTAGTGAGCACGTCACCCCGATACCAACTCCTCGCCGCACAATTGCAGATCTCTCGCTTCCATTTAGGAGCCCTACCTGCGGTCTAACTGCAGGCAGCCCTTAAGACTCAAACAGTAAAAAACCAGGCATACCTCAGAGCCCCACAGCCTTACACCCCTGCAAAGTTCCATCTGCTTTTCCCAACGCTGAAGGGCCCCACCTAGGCAGCTCCCACCATCTCCCAGGAACAGGATGGGCAGGAATATCCACACACCCTGCTAATGGTACCACCATAGCCGAGCCCTCCCGGGCAGAATCCCACACGCTAACCCTGGACTCCTGCGGCTATGCCCCATCACCCCGACTCCACAACCCCGGGCAGAGCAGCTCCGTGCCAAACACGCACACAGAATGACGCAACGCAGAACCCTGCGGATGATGGGACTCCAAGAGGACCGAAAACTGTCAGCAAGACAGGAGACACCGCCAAACAACGCCACCAAAGGGCGGATGAGAGGAAGATCTATGGCAGCCCCCGAAGAGAGGGGACTGGAACGGCTCATTGGAAGGACTTACTGTCGAAATTGTGACGATGGATGCACAAGAAGCCCGCCTTCAAGACCTAACGATGGAAAGATGCACGGAAAATCCTCCGGCTGTGAAAACGAGGGACTGAAGAGCCGAGCTCCCGACAGAGCCCGCAATGACGCCACAAGAGAAGACAGACTGGAAACTTCCGAGACTTGAGGACAAACCGTGCCATGACCTTGCTAGGCAAATCAAGAGCAGCTCCGCAGCTGCTATGCTGATGAACGAGCGTGGGCATTCAAGACCCTAGAGACCGCGCCCGAGAGGCACACTGGGCACCTTTGAGCACAAAGAGGATGCTGACATCCAGAGAAGGACTAAGACACAGAAGACACACCAAACGACAAGCATCAAGACAGACAAGGGCTGGAGCTGCCCTGCCCGGCACACCCTGGCATCGTGCTGCCAAACAACCCGCTCCTCCCTCTACAGCCTTACCCAGCCTCTCCCCAACCCCTCCCTTTCTCGCCCTCTTCTCCGGCTCCTTCTACTTAGCTTGCAGGAGTCCGGGGATCTACAATCCCTTCTTGACAGCAGAAGATGTCTACCGGATGTCTGCTTACTGGGACGCTTTGTTGTGGTGTCAAGCGTCGGGTACCGCCTGGAAAGCAAAAGAGACTGTTAGAACTTCACAGACACTGTCGCACCTGGAAAACTCATCTCTGCTTTAGCCCGCTAGTCTCAGCTTACCTGGCCGAGGTCACATGTTGACATGCTGCCATCTGTCTTTGCTCGGCACTTTGTGACTTCAAAAACAAATGACAGACCAAAATGGATAAGCTGGTCAGACAGCCACCGGTCACACGTTACTTTGCGTAGCTTGTCCTGACCCGCTCTCCTTATGGCACTCTGCTCATGCATCTGCAAAGATCATAGAGTGAGTCACCTGGATGCATGCGGATAGTTGACCGATACCAAAGGTCTCCGCAGGAAGCCTCCCTTCCTCCCAGGCTCAACTTCGCTCATTATTTATCTCCCTTCTTTCCCACTTCCCGGTCGGCGCAGTTCCCCAGGAAAGGGGAACTTTCACCAAGGAGGATGACACAGAAACAATACAGCTCTGAACGGGGAAAAGACCATAGATTGTCTCTAAGAGGAACACAAAGATCCTTACTAAGAATTAATCTGTGGGTGAAGAACAAAGGACCGATAGAAAGGGCCAATTATATCCTGTATCAAGGCTAGACAACTTGCTCCTCATCAGGGTATCTTGCCTAATCAAAAAATGGAAGATGTAATAAGGGAGCTTCTGTCAGACTTCAGGAAGCTAGTGTTTGGACTACACATAGCTACATGTCCTTACCAGAGAGCAGGTCAAAGAGGTCAGGAAGACTTGGCTAGTTCAAAGACAAGTAGAAAAATGAATAAGGAGTTAGTTATGAGTTTAGTGCTTTAAAGAAGATGACAGAGCCCAAACTGAATAAAACCCAAGAAAAAAAACCAGTTCCCCAGTAACTGCGCTTGCCAGGCATACCACGGGTTTGGCAGACAGCTGCTAGGTTCGGTCTTCTAACAAACTCTTCCCTCTGCTACAGACCCCCGAAATAAAGGGCTAATGGTTGGAGTCCAAGAGGGGCCTGCTGTGACCTCCGAACGAGCTAGAAAAAAACCACAGTGCTCTGGGAACCTCTAGGAAAGCCGTGAGCTCTCCCGGAACTGGGAAAATGCTATCTATTTGTTGCCTGTTACTTTATTGGGAAAGGCTAAAGTTCGTAGGCAGACAAAAGGCTCGCCCTGACCCCATCTAGATAATCTCATCATCTTGCCTCTTAGAAAAAGCAATGCTCGTGGCTTACGCATTCGGGAGCAAAGCCGGTTAATAAAATGTGAGGTTCTATCTTCAGTACAATCAGGAATGCCGGTAAAATGCCACACGCTTACAACCAAAGACCGAGAGATAACTGTAGAGGATCATCTTACAAGCCCCTAAAAATACAATACACAATACATTATAAACCCTAAACCAAACCGCAAACCTGTCTCGGAGTACGCTGTCTATTACACCCGTGCTGCTTAATATCGAGTACTACTTAAGCTCTTACCTCAGATGCATCTTCCCAAAAAGCCAAGCCAGCTACTAAGCTCCATCTGCTCAGTGAAAGCCAGAGCACTGATGCTGGTGAAAGCCAGCAGGAGAATGAGCTGCCTAGGGCAAGGCAGATGGCTTATATACCCTTGGCCCCGCCCACCACCCTTCCCATAGTCCCCTGGGAAAGGGGAGTGTCCTCCCTGCAGAAGGCTTAAAAGCAGCTCGAGGAGCAGGCAGGGCTCTTCAGTCCTGAGTTGCTGCTCAGAGACTATAGGAGAAATAAAGGCACTGAAGAAGCTGGAGAGGATTTTCTGACTCGAGTGAGCTTTGTTGGATGCCGGGCGCCGAACGACAGCGATTCTCACCGAAAGCAGTGATGCTGGCTCTTCCTGCGACTGCGTCTGTTGTATCGGTATGTAAATAGTTTCAATTTTTCTGGTGTGTAGATCGAAAAAGATAGCTGCTAAAGGAAACTTGGTAGGAAAATGGCTACTTAGGCTCTTACGAGAGTGTTTTTACAGTGCGTATGCGCTTTAGCTAGCTACCGAAAAAGCCAAAATATTAGAGTTATACTTTGCATCTAGTGATGCCACGTGTACTGCCAGACTTCTACTGGAACTATGTTCCAGACAGGGCTAAATGAGGAAGCAGAAATAGATTCCTCAATATATCCCATCGGCTGTGGCACGAGAACAACAAGCATTGTGACTCGGGCAGCCTGGAAGAGAGATGAGGGTGGGCAGCAAGTAGATCTTGAGATTTGTGTTAGGGATGGCTAGGCGGACGACTCGCTGCGCCTCCTGGGACTGGCAAAAACTCGCTTTGCCTCGAGGCTTCTCTCTCTGCCTCTGCCGTATCTTCCTCTTCGGTCTAGTTGCTTAAAGCTGGCCCAGCCAAGAGATGCGGGTGAGTGCCTCGACGCTCCTCCTCTTCACGCCCCCCTCATCCCCTTTCCTCGAGCTCTCTCATCTCTTCCGTTGGTTTTTCAAAGTTCCCAAGTGGAGCTCAAATACCGGGAAGCGACCGCCCAACCTTAGGAAGAACATGCGTTCGGTCCTCGAAGGAACGTGAGGCCATTCCAGCCTGGAAAAGACCATTTGATTATGGGGAGAAAAAAAAATTAAAAACCCCATTAACCACCATTTTGATCCCGTAAACCCCAATTTTTATCCAACAGAACCGCCGCTTTCTTCTATAAAAACACCGGGCTTTTTTGCCTAAAAAAACCCAATTGATTCTAAAAAATGCTGCTCTTTCCCTACAAAACCACCGGTTCTGTTCTAGATATAAACTGCTTTTTGTCCTACAAAAAAGCTATTTCTAAGCTGTAAAACGCACTGTTAAAACACAGCTTTAGTCGGTAAACTATCATTTGGGCCCTATAAACTACCGTGTTAATCTATAAACCCACCGCTTGTTCCTCCGTGCCCAAGGGTGAGTTGGTTGTGTGTGTGGGCGATTGGCCCTGGCCGAGGGCGAGTTCCCCGCTGTACCCAGCGCGGTGCTGAGTCTCCAACTACAGGGGGTCAGAACTGAAAGATGTTCCCGGCCTGAAATCTCCCGAGGCCTTCCGCAGAGAGATGGAGAAATGGAACATTAGCGAGGCGGAGAAAACAATGGTGGACAGAGAAGCGGAGCTGAAAGACGGGAGCCTGAAATGGAGAGAGAGGGACGGAGAAAGGAAACGGAGCAATGCGGCATAGAAGGGGGAACAAAGACAGACGAGGAGCCGTACAAACTGAGATGGGGAAAGAAAAAGGTAGCGACGGGCTGCGGTGTAACAAATTCAGGAAATCCTGGGCAGGGGACGAGACAGAGGGAAGAATTCAAAATGAGGGGCGGGGAACGGGATCGATAAAGATGGAGAAATCAATCAATTGCCGTGAATTGCTATGCGCACCTGTGACAAGCGCACAGAGCCGGACAGAGACAGAGGGGGCAGAAACACCGATAGGCTACAGGACTGAATGTGGAATGTCAAAATAGGAACTAGAGTCCAGACAGAGAAAGAGAGAAAGGGGGAAGTACGATAAAAGCCAAATAGAGACTCAAATGCATTGTGGATATCAAATATTACTTCCAGGGGTGTCAAATTGAGTGACAAATAGATGCGAACCAAAATCACGCGGACCCAAAATAACAAGGCCGCTCTTTCCAGGTGGACCATTTAAAGTGACGCGCAACCCAGAATGAAAAAACATCCGGAACCGATGTTGCCGGGTCACTGATTACAGGGGGGAATAGGGGGATGGGGATACGACTGGACGACGTGATGACGCATACGCGGGTTTCAGTGCTGCGGTCCCTGGAACAAAAGAACCCAGTGGAACCAAATGAGTACGGTCACCGTTTCTGGGGGAACTGTTTTCAGCGATCCACAGAGCAGAACAAAAAACCCACCCGGAACTAAAGTCGTTGGGTCGCTTTTTCTGGCTGTCCCTTAACAGCGCTCCACACCTCGGAACAAAAAAACGCCCGGAACTAAAGTCACCGAGCCTTCGACCTTCACCTTCGACAACCCCGCGACGGCGGAATCTTCTGAGAGTCCGGGCAAGGCACGCAATTGTTCGATTCTAGATAGTGACTAGGGCTCGGCACAGTGCAGCAAGATGTGCGTCTCTGGGAAATGTACGACAGTTTTTTTTCATATATGCAATGACTTTATCGGGGTCCTGTAGCTATCCGGGAGTGAAGTTCCAAACCATCGGGTGTGAGAAAGTGCCTAGGTACTCGCCCGTGCTCTGCCACGTGCCCTGCTTCTCGTGATTATCCAACCTCCGAGAAAACTCCGGAGTGGTATTCATAAACCTGTGTTTAATATATAACAAAATCTGAACCTTCTGCACCAAACCTACCGATAGCGAGATGCTAGTTTGAGTATCCCACGGATATTGAAGATTTTCAAAGACTCTGAGCTGTTTTATTTAGCCCAAAAGAAAACTGTAGTTATTCCCCTCTGTGCCCCCGCCGTAGCCGTTGCTGTTATTAACCCCTCCCCGTCCAAGGAATGAACGGGACAGCAAAACCTCATACAAGTACCGGCTTAACCTCAGGGTCGCCAATATTATTGTATCGTAGACTAATATCAAAAAATACACTAAAGTGTTATCGACAAATGGAACGCTCACACTGAGAGTGTCATAGTAGCAAAGATTTATTCAGAGAAAAAGAAGTCGGCGCCGGGCGGGTGCAGACCGGAGTCTCATCACACCGCGCCGATGAGTGGTAGGTTGCAGATATTTATATCATAAGAGAACAAAGTAAAAGTTATGCAAGTTACTAATTATTCTTGTGGTTAATCCATATCTGTACATTTTTGATTGTTCTTGTTCAATCACTAGCAGGATCGCTCAGTTAATCAATTTTGGTTATACTGTTCCTTCTGTTTTTCTCAGTTCAGTGATCGCTTCTTCCTCCCCAAACCGGTTCGGGCTGATTTCCCTGCTTTCGTGGGTAGGGACCTCTTGTTCCGCTTGCACGCTCTGGTTTGCCTGAAGTTTATAATGTTCTTCAAAGAAATTCTTGGTGCTTATCATTCTTAACAGTATGTCATTTTGTACCTTAGTGGGTTAGGGATATAAGCAAAAGCCATTGTTCAAAACAAAGCATGCATCGAGTTTCTATAAACTAGCAAAAAGCAGCCTGAAAGTTTAGAATCGGCAAACGCCTTTAACAAAAGCAAAGTGAGGGAACAAGTATGAGAGCCGCAGCCCTGAGAGAGTAAAGAAATCTGCCAGGATTGCATGCAGCAGTTTGAGTACCGCAGCCGTTACCGCAGCCTTGTGACCAGAGACTGCTTAAATAACAGTGCTTATCGCAGCTCTATCTTAATTGCGATTGAGTTATGGTCAAATCTATTGTTATCCCAACCTTTTGTGCCCCATGTTGGATGCCAAAAACTGTGGTAGTTTAGCCCCAGCTGAGACCTGAGCCCCAGACAGTGGCTTGTTCTTTTAACAAAAAGAAAGGGGGGGTGGAGGGGGGTGAGCATAGGGTAGGGAAATGTAAAGAGGGAGGAAGAAACCCAAACCAAAACCTAGAAACCCAAAACCACACAGGTTGGGATAAGGATAGGTTACTAAAATGGCATAAAAACAGGAAAAAAAACCAACAATGATAACGCAACTGTAGAGCACAGAATGCGCAAAACTGGTGATACACAAGACCGTATCTCACTGAACTACACAACTAAGGCTGCGCAGCTCAGAGCCATCCCGGAACTCGACGATCCCAAAAAAACCCACACATCCTGGGGTTCCCTCCTCCTCCTCCCAGTCCCCCCTTTATAATAAGCATGACCTGATTGACATGGAATATCGCCTTTGTCCAATTCAGGTCACCTGTCCTGGTTGTGTCCCCTCCTGTTGGAAACATCAAGAACTGAAAAAGTTCTTGATTGCTTGATAACAACTAGGAACGTCAGGATGCTGTCAGCACTGCTCTCATTCTAACACCCAAACACAGCATTCCACCCACTTCCAAATGGTAAATTAACTCCATCTTAGCTGAAACCAGGACAGGTGCACACCTCAGAACAAAAAACACCCGGAACCAAAGGCACCGGGTCCCTGTACCCGGGGGGGGACCCTTTTTGGGGCTGCACACCCCGGAACAAAAAATACACGGAACCAAAGACACCGGGTCCCTGTACCCGGGGGGGACCCTTTTTGGGGTGGCACACCCCGGAACAAAAAAACACCTGGAACCAAAGGCACCGGGTCGCTGCTTCTTGGGAGACAGTTTTCACCGATGCACCGAGGAGAAATCAAAACACATGGAACTAATGTCAGTAGAGAACGTATTCTTGGAGGGACAGTTTTCTGCAATGGAGAGGATGGAAGCAAAAGGACAGAGAGCAGCAGGAGAGAAAGAAGGCGAGAGGACAACAGGGAAGGGTTTAAAAGAGAGAGGAATAAGGGGTATCTGACTGGACAAACCAAAGTGGGAGACAGCGAGACTGGGTAGAACCTCACAGAGCAAAGCCAAAAGGTGGAGGGGGAGCAGACAGATATGGCACACAGCCTAAGACAAAAGGGGAGTACAGGGAAGACTAAGACGACAGAAGAACCAAAAAGTGGACAGAACAAAGGAGGATGCAATCACAAAGAGGTGGGAAATACCAAGAAGGGGAGAGGGACAAAGGAGGGGGGGCCTCCAGAGAGGAGGATCCAAGAAAAAGTGTTAAAGAATGTAGGACCAAGGCTGGGGGGGGGGGGGGGGGGGAGGGTTGTGGTACAAAGGGGGGGACCAAGAAGAGCACAGGAACAAGAAGAGGGAAGGACAAAGGAGATAACGGCACCACAAAGTGCCCTACAAAACCACCAGTTTTGTTCTAAATAGAAATAGCATTTTTGTAGGACAAAAAGCAGTTTACCGCCTAAAGCTGTGTTTTAACAATGTGTTTTACAGCTTATAAACTATCATTTGGGCCCTATAAACTACCATTTTAATCTATAAACCCACCGCTTGTTCCTCCGTGCCCAAGGGTGAGTTGGTTGTGTGTGTGGGTGATTGGCCCTGGCCGAGGGCGAGTTCCCCGCTGAACCCAGCGCGGTGCTGAGTCTCCAACTACAGGGGTCAGAACTGAAAGATGTTCCCGGCCTGAAATCTCCTGAGGCCTTCCGCAGAGAGATGGAGAAATGGAACATTAGAGAGGCAGAGAAAACAATGGTGGACAGAGAAGCAGAGCTGAAAGAGGGGGAGGTTCTTTCCCTCAGCGGGAGCAGCATTTCATTCCAAACAATCCAAATGTGCCGCATTAGCTCCCAAACCAAAGCAGCCAGGACTGAAAGACATACGCTGCCTGAAACCTCCCTAATTGTCCAACAAGATGCACATTTCACTCTGGGACTCAGAGATTTCCTTTGCCTGCAAAACTCAAAATGTACCTCCATAATCGGCAGAAAAGTTTTTCTCAGCCGGACCAGCATTTCATTCCGTACATTCCAAGTGTCCAGCAATACCTCCCAAATCAAAGCAGTCGGGACTGAAACACATACCTTCTCTAAAACCTCCACAGCCGACTTAAAAGAAGCACTTTTCAACCTGGGGCTCAAAGCTTACCTTTCCCTGAGAACCTTAAATGTACCAGCAAAAGTGGACAGGGGAGGATTGCTACACTACAGACGCGCACAAGTGTCTGTGCTTCTGGTTCTAAGCAGGTCAATCATATATATTTATTAGGTTACCTCAGAAATATTTACATATTCATAACCTCTTCCCACTACTAATTAAATTTGTTCCTAGAGGTGTTTTCCATAGTGCCATCCATTTGAGTTGAACAAAAGAAAAGCAAGCTATCACCCACACCACCCAAAATCCCAGGCACACAGCGCAAGGCAAGCTTGTTACACAGGCATGCGGCGCAAGACAAGTCTAATACAGAGGCACGCTATCCATTACTCCACTGCCAGCGGGGAAAGAGGCAGGCCTACTCAATATGAGTGATAAAAGCAACTTCGTTTATTAGCTCTAAGTTAGCTCCTTTTATACATTGTGGTTAATATATGCCTATAAGTCAATCTATCATTGGTTATTTGTTACAGGTTACATCATCATAAGCCTGCCTCTTGTTTTCATTCTTGCAGTTCCTTCAACCTGTTTTTCCCTGATTCACTTGCTTCTTCTGAGGGCTGTCTTCGTTTAAGGTCGTCTCGACCTTGATCCTGATTGGTCGTGCCGTGCTTCTTCTGCTCTGCTTTAGTCTGCACTTCGTGCCTACGTGCACGTACTCCAACAATTCCCCCTTTTTTCTTCTGAGCAACAAGAGCAGTAACCTTGCCTTGCAGGGTATAAGCTAACAAAGTGCCTACTACTATAACAGCAACTATAATAATCAACAGCCATCGTATACCTTCCTTAACCAAGTCACTAAGCCAACCTGTTATTCCCCAAGAGCTTAACCAACCGTCTAACCTCCCATTAAACACTGTAACCAACTCCTGCGGTTCCTGAGGTGATACAGGAAGGTAACCAGCCCATCCATCCCATAAACGAAAAGCCATACTATAAAATGTGGCAATCTAAAACCTGCTAATTGGTTACACACACTGTTCACACCAAAGTGATTAATTAGTAATTATAACGAGTTTTGATAAGCATACCTTATAGCCAAACATTGTTAGTTTACCTTTAATGTCTAAAAGTTATCTGCACGCCTGCTGTGCTGTGGCCATCTCATTATGGCTGGTTGATGACATGTTCACTTACTTCCAAATACTTTCTCACAGCTCCTTGATTTAAGGGAGTCTGTACACCTGCTTTCAAGGCCGCTACGCTTTGAAAAAGTGATTACCAAAACTTCTCAGCGTGAGTAATTTTGTTGTTTCACGGGAATTTCAAGGATACTGTCAGAGTCTGTGTTGTTGCGAGGAGAGCCAGGCTGCTAGCAGGCCTGCTGTCCCCCTTGACAAATTTTTCTCTTTTTGTATCTGCGCCACAAAACTGCTTTTAGAGGTTTCTGCAAGGGCCCTTTGCAGAAAGCTCAACAAGCACGGCAGTAAATGTAAGACAAGTACCGAATTGCCAAATCCAATAATCCAAATTTGACCATTGACAATATCCATCCTGAAATTTCCCACTCATGAAACCAATTCTGTTCGATCTCTTAATTTCTGAATGCTCACATGAATCGACTGAGAGCGGTCAGCCAGATTCCTGCAGCACATACCTTCCAAAACTTTCACAATTATGTCTGCGAGCCAGCAGCACAAATCAGCTGCTGCATGTTTCACAGAATCCGCATCTGTAGCTAAGTGCCTCGATACCTTTGCTGTTGTACCTGTTTGCTTTGCCAATCAGGAATGTCAGAAGTGCAGATAACTTCAGCTTCACGTTTCCGTGCAGGCACCGATTGCAGCCTGTGACCTTAGGCTGTGCAGAAATCACTGTTTCTCTATTTTTTATTTACCACTAACACACTCATATTTAAAAGAGTATTCAAAATGTCCCGCAGCAAAACTCATTGTCCATTGTGGCTGCACTTGGAACACTTGACTTCAGTTACTGTGATCAGGATCCCGTCCTGGTTCATGCAAGCTTGATTTCTTCTGGATCCACAGCTTTATCTGCTTGGTTCCCATATCTGTAATGACATAGGCAGATCTCCTTTCCCAAGTTAGTACCTGTAACTTCATTTCACTAACATCTAACATGAACTTTTCGGTTCAAAACATACAGAGCCTCCTTTAATCAATCAGCTGGAGAGATGTCCTTCTCTCCCCCTTATTCTTTGTGAAGCCTGTGTGCACATAAACAGTTCCTTATGTATGCGTATGCAGCTCAGCTATATCTCCATGACCATTGTCTGTCAGCCATTCTCCAACACTCCACCCCGATACAGAGGCACGCGACATGCATTACACTACCTTATCATCCATGAACATTGCCCAAGGCAAGCTCGATCCAGAAGCACACATTTCTCTCAATCCAAAACCAGAGAGACTAATTTGGCAGAGGTTAAACCCCCTTGCGTTCCAACCGACCTCAGATCGCTCTGGGTGGCTGGGGGCGGCTGGGCTTAACCCCTGTGGGAGGTCCAGTTTGGGGCTTTGTTTCGAGCAGGTCTTGGCAATCCTCAGGACCAGAGTGAAGACTCCAAATGGAGGCCCTGCATTTGACCTACAAGCAGCGCGCAAGTGAAAGGGGAAAAGGAAGAAAACAGTGCGGTAAAGAGAGAGCGCTTGAGCGCTAGCGCGGGAGTGAGCGCGATTGCAACACCTACCACCATAGAGCTGCAGCACTCCACCGGTCCAAAGCAACTCGGCATCATGTGGGGAATTCCCTTTGTTGTTAGTTGTTCGCGGTTCAGCGCTGGGTGCCCAGGGGAGGATTGCTCCGCTGCAGACGCGCATGTTTACGTGGCAGCTCTTCTGGGTTCTATTCCGTACCAGGATCCCTATTTATTAGCTTACCTCTCAAATATTTACATATTCATAAGCTGTTCCCACTGCTTGTTAAAAATGTGTTCCGAGAGGTGTTTTCCTTAGTGCACTCCATTTGAGCTAAACAAAAGAAAAGCAAGCTATCACCCACACCACCCAAAATCCCAGGCACACGGCGCAAGGCAAGCTTGTTACACAGGCACGCGGCGCAAGACAAGTCTAATACAGAGGCTCACAGCGCAAGGTGACTGCAAAAACAGAGCCAAACGCTCCACCTACCTGCCATGTACTGCTTTGGAATTAGGCACCAACACGGACGACGACCGCCTCAGCTTCTCAGTGCGTTCAGACGTGTGGCTACGCCCCAACGACGCTGCTTGTGCAGCCTGCAAGGGACAAAGCAAAGAGCCACATGCCAAGAGACTGCCTGAAACCATTTCCTGCCGGCGGGGGAAGAAGCAAGCCTGCTCAATGTGAGCGATAAAAGCAACTTCCTTTATTAGTTCTAAGTTAGCTCCTTTTATACTTTGTGGCTAACATATGCCCATAAGTCAATCTATTATTGGTTATTTGTTAAGGGTTAGATCATCATAAGCCTGCCTCTTGTTTTCATTCTTGCAGTTCCTTCAACCTGTTTTTCCCTGATTCACTTGCTTCTTCTGAGGGCTGTCTTCGTTTAAGGTCGTCTCGACCTTGATCCTGATTGGTCGTGCCGTGCTTCTTCTGCTCTGCTTTAGTCTGCACTTCGTGCCTACGTGCACGTACTCCAACAATTCCCCCTTTTTTCTTCTGAGCAACAAGAGCAGTAACCTTGCCTTGCAGGGTATAAGCTAACAAAGTGCCTACTACTATAACAGCAACTATAATAATCAACAGCCATCGTATACCTTCCTTAACCAAGTCACTAAGCCAACCTGTTATTCCCCAAGAGCTTAACCAACCGTCTAACCTCCCATTAAACACTGTAACCAACTCCTGCGGTTCCTGAGGTGATACAGGAAGGTAACCAGCCCATCCATCCCATAAACGAAAAGCCATACTATAAAATGTGGCAATCTAAAACCTGCTAATTGGTTACACACACTGTTCACACCAAAGTGATTAATTAGTAATTATAACGAGTTTTGATAAGCATACCTTATAGCCAAACATTGTTAGTTTACCTTTAATGTCTAAAAGTTATCTGCACGCCTGCTGTGCTGTGGCCATCTCATTATGGCTGGTTGATGACATGTTCACTTACTTCCAAATACTTTCTCACAGCTCCTTGATTTAAGGGAGTCTGTACACCTGCTTTCAAGGCCGCTACGCTTTGAAAAAGTGATTACCAAAACTTCTCAGCGTGAGTAATTTTGTTGTTTCACGGGAATTTCAAGGATACTGTCAGAGTCTGTGTTGTTGCGAGGAGAGCCAGGCTGCTAGCAGGCCTGCTGTCCCCCTTGACAAATTTTTCTCTTTTTGTATCTGCGCCACAAAACTGCTTTTAGAGGTTTCTGCAAGGGCCCTTTGCAGAAAGCTCAACAAGCACGGCAGTAAATGTAAGACAAGTACCGAATTGCCAAATCCAATAATCCAAATTTGACCATTGACAATATCCATCCTGAAATTTCCCACTCATGAAACCAATTCTGTTCGATCTCTTAATTTCTGAATGCTCACATGAATCGACTGAGAGCGGTCAGCCAGATTCCTGCAGCACATACCTTCCAAAACTTTCACAATTATGTCTGCGAGCCAGCAGCACAAATCAGCTGCTGCATGTTTCACAGAATCCGCATCTGTAGCTAAGTGCCTCGATACCTTTGCTGTTGTACCTGTTTGCTTTGCCAATCAGGAATGTCAGAAGTGCAGATAACTTCAGCTTCACGTTTCCGTGCAGGCACCGATTGCAGCCTGTGACCTTAGGCTGTGCAGAAATCACTGTTTCTCTATTTTTTATTTACCACTAACACACTCATATTTAAAAGAGTATTCAAAATGTCCCGCAGCAAAACTCATTGTCCATTGTGGCTGCACTTGGAACACTTGACTTCAGTTACTGTGATCAGGATCCCGTCCTGGTTCATGCAAGCTTGATTTCTTCTGGATCCACAGCTTTATCTGCTTGGTTCCCATATCTGTAATGACATAGGCAGATCTCCTTTCCCAAGTTAGTACCTGTAACTTCATTTCACTAACATCTAACATGAACTTTTCGGTTCAAAACATACAGAGCCTCGTTTAATCAATCAGCTGGAGAGATGTCCTTCTCTCCCCCTTATTCTTTGTGAAGCCTGTGTGCACATAAACAGTTCCTTATGTATGCGTATGCAGCTCAGCTATATCTCCATGACCATTGTCTGTCAGCCATTCTCCAACACTCCACCCCGATACAGAGGCACGCGACATGCATTACACTACCTTATCATCCATGAACATTGCCCAAGGCAAGCTCGATCCAGAAGCACACATTTCTCTCAATCCAAAACCAGAGAGACTAATTTGGCAGAGGTTAAACCCCCTTGCGTTCCAACCGACCTCAGATCGCTCTGGGTGGCTGGGGGCGGCTGGGCTTAACCCCTGTGGGAGGTCCAGTTTGGGGCTTTGTTTCGAGCAGGTCTTGGCAATCCTCAGGACCAGAGTGAAGACTCCAAATGGAGGCCCTGCATTTGACCTACAAGCAGCGCGCAAGTGAAAGGGGAAAAGGAAGAAAACAGTGCGGTAAAGAGAGAGCGCTTGAGCGCTAGCGCGGGAGTGAGCGCGATTGCAACACCTACCACCATAGAGCTGCAGCACTCCACCGGTCCAAAGCAACTCGGCATCATGTGGGGAATTCCCTTTGTTGTTAGTTGTTCGCGGTTCAGCGCTGGGTGCCCAGGGGAGGATTGCTCCGCTGCAGACGCGCATGTTTACGTGGCAGCTCTTCTGGGTTCTATTCCGTACCAGGATCCCTATTTATTAGCTTACCTCTCAAATATTTACATATTCATAAGCTGTTCCCACTGCTTGTTAAAAATGTGTTCCGAGAGGTGTTTTCCTTAGTGCACTCCATTTGAGCTAAACAAAAGAAAAGCAAGCTATCACCCACACCACCCAAAATCCCAGGCACACGGCGCAAGGCAAGCTTGTTACACAGGCACGCGGCGCAAGACAAGTCTAATACAGAGGCTCACAGCGCAAGGTGACTGCAAAAACAGAGCCAAACGCTCCACCTACCTGCCATGTACTGCTTTGGAATTAGGCACCAACACGGACGACGACCGCCTCAGCTTCTCAGTGCGTTCAGACGTGTGGCTACGCCCCAACGACGCTGCTTGTGCAGCCTGCAAGGGACAAAGCAAAGAGCCACATGCCAAGAGACTGCCTGAAACCATTTCCTGCCGGCGGGGGAAGAAGCAAGCCTGCTCAATGTGAGCGATAAAAGCAACTTCCTTTATTAGTTCTAAGTTAGCTCCTTTTATACTTTGTGGCTAACATATGCCCATAAGTCAATCTATTATTGGTTATTTGTTAAGGGTTAGATCATCATAAGCCTGCCTCTTGTTTTCATTCTTGCAGTTCCTTCAACCTGTTTTTCCCTGATTCACTTGCTTCTTCTGAGGGCTGTCTTCGTTTAAGGTCGTCTCGACCTTGATCCTGATTGGTCGTGCCGTGCTTCTTCTGCTCTGCTTTAGTCTGCACTTCGTGCCTACGTGCACGTACTCCAACAATTCCCCCTTTTTTCTTCTGAGCAACAAGAGCAGTAACCTTGCCTTGCAGGGTATAAGCTAACAAAGTGCCTACTACTATAACAGCAACTATAATAATCAACAGCCATCGTATACCTTCCTTAACCAAGTCACTAAGCCAACCTGTTATTCCCCAAGAGCTTAACCAACCGTCTAACCTCCCATTAAACACTGTAACCAACTCCTGCGGTTCCTGAGGTGATACAGGAAGGTAACCAGCCCATCCATCCCATAAACGAAAAGCCATACTATAAAATGTGGCAATCTAAAACCTGCTAATTGGTTACACACACTGTTCACACCAAAGTGATTAATTAGTAATTATAACGAGTTTTGATAAGCATACCTTATAGCCAAACATTGTTAGTTTACCTTTAATGTCTAAAAGTTATCTGCACGCCTGCTGTGCTGTGGCCATCTCATTATGGCTGGTTGATGACATGTTCACTTACTTCCAAATACTTTCTCACAGCTCCTTGGTTTAAGGGAGTCTGTACACCTGCTTTCAAGGCCGCTACGCTTTGAAAAAGTGATTACCAAAACTTCTCAGCGTGAGTAATTTTGTTGTTTCACGGGAATTTCAAGGATACTGTCAGAGTCTGTGTTGTTGCGAGGAGAGCCAGGCTGCTAGCAGGCCTGCTGTCCCCCTTGACAAATTTTTCCTCTTTTTGTATCTGCGCCACAAAACTGCTTTTAGAGGTTTCTGCAAGGGCCCTTTGCAGAAAGCTCAACAAGCACGGCAGTAAATGTAAGACAAGTACCGAATTGCCAAATCCAATAATCCAAATTTGACCATTGACAATATCCATCCTGAAATTTCCCACTCATGAAACCAATTCTGTTCGATCTCTTAATTTCTGAATGCTCACATGAATCGACTGAGAGCGGTCAGCCAGATTCCTGCAGCACATACCTTCCAAAACTTTCACAATTATGTCTGCGAGCCAGCAGCACAAATCAGCTGCTGCATGTTTCACAGAATCCGCATCTGTAGCTAAGTGCCTCGATACCTTTGCTGTTGTACCTGTTTGCTTTGCCAATCAGGAATGTCAGAAGTGCAGATAACTTCAGCTTCACGTTTCCGTGCAGGCACCGATTGCAGCCTGTGACCTTAGGCTGTGCAGAAATCACTGTTTCTCTATTTTTTATTTACCACTAACACACTCATATTTAAAAGAGTATTCAAAATGTCCCGCAGCAAAACTCATTGTCCATTGTGGCTGCACTTGGAACACTTGACTTCAGTTACTGTGATCAGGATCCCGTCCTGGTTCATGCAAGCTTGATTTCTTCTGGATCCACAGCTTTATCTGCTTGGTTCCCATATCTGTAATGACATAGGCAGATCTCCTTTCCCAAGTTAGTACCTGTAACTTCATTTCACTAACATCTAACATGAACTTTTCGGTTCAAAACATACAGAGCCTCGTTTAATCAATCAGCTGGAGAGATGTCCTTCTCTCCCCCTTATTCTTTGTGAAGCCTGTGTGCACATAAACAGTTCCTTATGTATGCGTATGCAGCTCAGCTATATCTCCATGACCATTGTCTGTCAGCCATTCTCCAACACTCCACCCCGATACAGAGGCACGCGACATGCATTACACTACCTTATCATCCATGAACATTGCCCAAGGCAAGCTCGATCCAGAAGCACACATTTCTCTCAATCCAAAACCAGAGAGACTAATTTGGCAGAGGTTAAACCCCCTTGCGTTCCAACCGACCTCAGATCGCTCTGGGTGGCTGGGGGCGGCTGGGCTTAACCCCTGTGGGAGGTCCAGTTTGGGGCTTTGTTTCGAGCAGGTCTTGGCAATCCTCAGGACCAGAGTGAAGACTCCAAATGGAGGCCCTGCATTTGACCTACAAGCAGCGCGCAAGTGAAAGGGGAAAAGGAAGAAAACAGTGCGGTAAAGAGAGAGCGCTTGAGCGCTAGCGCGGGAGTGAGCGCGATTGCAACACCTACCACCATAGAGCTGCAGCACTCCACCGGTCCAAAGCAACTCGGCATCATGTGGGGAATTCCCTTTGTTGTTAGTTGTTCGCGGTTCAGCGCTGGGTGCCCAGGGGAGGATTGCTCCGCTGCAGACGCGCATGTTTACGTGGCAGCTCTTCTGGGTTCTATTCCGTACCAGGATCCCTATTTATTAGCTTACCTCTCAAATATTTACATATTCATAAGCTGTTCCCACTGCTTGTTAAAAATGTGTTCCGAGAGGTGTTTTCCTTAGTGCACTCCATTTGAGCTAAACAAAAGAAAAGCAAGCTATCACCCACACCACCCAAAATCCCAGGCACACGGCGCAAGGCAAGCTTGTTACACAGGCACGCGGCGCAAGACAAGTCTAATACAGAGGCTCACAGCGCAAGGTGACTGCAAAAACAGAGCCAAACGCTCCACCTACCTGCCATGTACTGCTTTGGAATTAGGCACCAACACGGACGACGACCGCCTCAGCTTCTCAGTGCGTTCAGACGTGTGGCTACGCCCCAACGACGCTGCTTGTGCAGCCTGCAAGGGACAAAGCAAAGAGCCACATGCCAAGAGACTGCCTGAAACCATTTCCTGCCGGCGGGGGAAGAAGCAAGCCTGCTCAATGTGAGCGATAAAAGCAACTTCCTTTATTAGTTCTAAGTTAGCTCCTTTTATACTTTGTGGCTAACATATGCCCATAAGTCAATCTATTATTGGTTATTTGTTAAGGGTTAGATCATCATAAGCCTGCCTCTTGTTTTCATTCTTGCAGTTCCTTCAACCTGTTTTTCCCTGATTCACTTGCTTCTTCTGAGGGCTGTCTTCGTTTAAGGTCGTCTCGACCTTGATCCTGATTGGTCGTGCCGTGCTTCTTCTGCTCTGCTTTAGTCTGCACTTCGTGCCTACGTGCACGTACTCCAACAATTCCCCCTTTTTTCTTCTGAGCAACAAGAGCAGTAACCTTGCCTTGCAGGGTATAAGCTAACAAAGTGCCTACTACTATAACAGCAACTATAATAATCAACAGCCATCGTATACCTTCCTTAACCAAGTCACTAAGCCAACCTGTTATTCCCCAAGAGCTTAACCAACCGTCTAACCTCCCATTAAACACTGTAACCAACTCCTGCGGTTCCTGAGGTGATACAGGAAGGTAACCAGCCCATCCATCCCATAAACGAAAAGCCATACTATAAAATGTGGCAATCTAAAACCTGCTAATTGGTTACACACACTGTTCACACCAAAGTGATTAATTAGTAATTATAACGAGTTTTGATAAGCATACCTTATAGCCAAACATTGTTAGTTTACCTTTAATGTCTAAAAGTTATCTGCACGCCTGCTGTGCTGTGGCCATCTCATTATGGCTGGTTGATGACATGTTCACTTACTTCCAAATACTTTCTCACAGCTCCTTGATTTAAGGGAGTCTGTACACCTGCTTTCAAGGCCGCTACGCTTTGAAAAAGTGATTACCAAAACTTCTCAGCGTGAGTAATTTTGTTGTTTCACGGGAATTTCAAGGATACTGTCAGAGTCTGTGTTGTTGCGAGGAGAGCCAGGCTGCTAGCAGGCCTGCTGTCCCCCTTGACAAATTTTTCCTCTTTTTGTATCTGCGCCACAAAACTGCTTTTAGAGGTTTCTGCAAGGGCCCTTTGCAGAAAGCTCAACAAGCACGGCAGTAAATGTAAGACAAGTACCGAATTGCCAAATCCAATAATCCAAATTTGACCATTGACAATATCCATCCTGAAATTTCCCACTCATGAAACCAATTCTGTTCGATCTCTTAATTTCTGAATGCTCACATGAATCGACTGAGAGCGGTCAGCCAGATTCCTGCAGCACATACCTTCCAAAACTTTCACAATTATGTCTGCGAGCCAGCAGCACAAATCAGCTGCTGCATGTTTCACAGAATCCGCATCTGTAGCTAAGTGCCTCGATACCTTTGCTGTTGTACCTGTTTGCTTTGCCAATCAGGAATGTCAGAAGTGCAGATAACTTCAGCTTCACGTTTCCGTGCAGGCACCGATTGCAGCCTGTGACCTTAGGCTGTGCAGAAATCACTGTTTCTCTATTTTTTATTTACCACTAACACACTCATATTTAAAAGAGTATTCAAAATGTCCCGCAGCAAAACTCATTGTCCATTGTGGCTGCACTTGGAACACTTGACTTCAGTTACTGTGATCAGGATCCCGTCCTGGTTCATGCAAGCTTGATTTCTTCTGGATCCACAGCTTTATCTGCTTGGTTCCCATATCTGTAATGACATAGGCAGATCTCCTTTCCCAAGTTAGTACCTGTAACTTCATTTCACTAACATCTAACATGAACTTTTCGGTTCAAAACATACAGAGCCTCGTTTAATCAATCAGCTGGAGAGATGTCCTTCTCTCCCCCTTATTCTTTGTGAAGCCTGTGTGCACATAAACAGTTCCTTATGTATGCGTATGCAGCTCAGCTATATCTCCATGACCATTGTCTGTCAGCCATTCTCCAACACTCCACCCCGATACAGAGGCACGCGACATGCATTACACTACCTTATCATCCATGAACATTGCCCAAGGCAAGCTCGATCCAGAAGCACACATTTCTCTCAATCCAAAACCAGAGAGACTAATTTGGCAGAGGTTAAACCCCCTTGCGTTCCAACCGACCTCAGATCGCTCTGGGTGGCTGGGGGCGGCTGGGCTTAACCCCTGTGGGAGGTCCAGTTTGGGGCTTTGTTTCGAGCAGGTCTTGGCAATCCTCAGGACCAGAGTGAAGACTCCAAATGGAGGCCCTGCATTTGACCTACAAGCAGCGCGCAAGTGAAAGGGGAAAAGGAAGAAAACAGTGCGGTAAAGAGAGAGCGCTTGAGCGCTAGCGCGGGAGTGAGCGCGATTGCAACACCTACCACCATAGAGCTGCAGCACTCCACCGGTCCAAAGCAACTCGGCATCATGTGGGGAATTCCCTTTGTTGTTAGTTGTTCGCGGTTCAGCGCTGGGTGCCCAGGGGAGGATTGCTCCGCTGCAGACGCGCATGTTTACGTGGCAGCTCTTCTGGGTTCTATTCCGTACCAGGATCCCTATTTATTAGCTTACCTCTCAAATATTTACATATTCATAAGCTGTTCCCACTGCTTGTTAAAAATGTGTTCCGAGAGGTGTTTTCCTTAGTGCACTCCATTTGAGCTAAACAAAAGAAAAGCAAGCTATCACCCACACCACCCAAAATCCCAGGCACACGGCGCAAGGCAAGCTTGTTACACAGGCACGCGGCGCAAGACAAGTCTAATACAGAGGCTCACAGCGCAAGGTGACTGCAAAAACAGAGCCAAACGCTCCACCTACCTGCCATGTACTGCTTTGGAATTAGGCACCAACACGGACGACGACCGCCTCAGCTTCTCAGTGCGTTCAGACGTGTGGCTACGCCCCAACGACGCTGCTTGTGCAGCCTGCAAGGGACAAAGCAAAGAGCCACATGCCAAGAGACTGCCTGAAACCATTTCCTGCCGGCGGGGGAAGAAGCAAGCCTGCTCAATGTGAGCGATAAAAGCAACTTCCTTTATTAGTTCTAAGTTAGCTCCTTTTATACTTTGTGGCTAACATATGCCCATAAGTCAATCTATTATTGGTTATTTGTTAAGGGTTAGATCATCATAAGCCTGCCTCTTGTTTTCATTCTTGCAGTTCCTTCAACCTGTTTTTCCCTGATTCACTTGCTTCTTCTGAGGGCTGTCTTCGTTTAAGGTCGTCTCGACCTTGATCCTGATTGGTCGTGCCGTGCTTCTTCTGCTCTGCTTTAGTCTGCACTTCGTGCCTACGTGCACGTACTCCAACAATTCCCCCTTTTTTCTTCTGAGCAACAAGAGCAGTAACCTTGCCTTGCAGGGTATAAGCTAACAAAGTGCCTACTACTATAACAGCAACTATAATAATCAACAGCCATCGTATACCTTCCTTAACCAAGTCACTAAGCCAACCTGTTATTCCCCAAGAGCTTAACCAACCGTCTAACCTCCCATTAAACACTGTAACCAACTCCTGCGGTTCCTGAGGTGATACAGGAAGGTAACCAGCCCATCCATCCCATAAACGAAAAGCCATACTATAAAATGTGGCAATCTAAAACCTGCTAATTGGTTACACACACTGTTCACACCAAAGTGATTAATTAGTAATTATAACGAGTTTTGATAAGCATACCTTATAGCCAAACATTGTTAGTTTACCTTTAATGTCTAAAAGTTATCTGCACGCCTGCTGTGCTGTGGCCATCTCATTATGGCTGGTTGATGACATGTTCACTTACTTCCAAATACTTTCTCACAGCTCCTTGATTTAAGGGAGTCTGTACACCTGCTTTCAAGGCCGCTACGCTTTGAAAAAGTGATTACCAAAACTTCTCAGCGTGAGTAATTTTGTTGTTTCACGGGAATTTCAAGGATACTGTCAGAGTCTGTGTTGTTGCGAGGAGAGCCAGGCTGCTAGCAGGCCTGCTGTCCCCCTTGACAAATTTTTCTCTTTTTGTATCTGCGCCACAAAACTGCTTTTAGAGGTTTCTGCAAGGGCCCTTTGCAGAAAGCTCAACAAGCACGGCAGTAAATGTAAGACAAGTACCGAATTGTCAAATCCAATAATCCAAATTTGACCATTGACAATATCCATCCTGAAATTTCCCACTCATGAAACCAATTCTGTTCGATCTCTTAATTTCTGAATGCTCACATGAATCGACTGAGAGCGGTCAGCCAGATTCCTGCAGCACATACCTTCCAAAACTTTCACAATTATGTCTGCGAGCCAGCAGCACAAATCAGCTGCTGCATGTTTCACAGAATCCGCATCTGTAGCTAAGTGCCTCGATACCTTTGCTGTTGTACCTGTTTGCTTTGCCAATCAGGAATGTCAGAAGTGCAGATAACTTCAGCTTCACGTTTCCGTGCAGGCACCGATTGCAGCCTGTGACCTTAGGCTGTGCAGAAATCACTGTTTCTCTATTTTTTATTTACCACTAACACACTCATATTTAAAAGAGTATTCAAAATGTCCCGCAGCAAAACTCATTGTCCATTGTGGCTGCACTTGGAACACTTGACTTCAGTTACTGTGATCAGGATCCCGTCCTGGTTCATGCAAGCTTGATTTCTTCTGGATCCACAGCTTTATCTGCTTGGTTCCCATATCTGTAATGACATAGGCAGATCTCCTTTCCCAAGTTAGTACCTGTAACTTCATTTCACTAACATCTAACATGAACTTTTCGGTTCAAAACATACAGAGCCTCGTTTAATCAATCAGCTGGAGAGATGTCCTTCTCTCCCCCTTATTCTTTGTGAAGCCTGTGTGCACATAAACAGTTCCTTATGTATGCGTATGCAGCTCAGCTATATCTCCATGACCATTGTCTGTCAGCCATTCTCCAACACTCCACCCCGATACAGAGGCACGCGACATGCATTACACTACCTTATCATCCATGAACATTGCCCAAGGCAAGCTCGATCCAGAAGCACACATTTCTCTCAATCCAAAACCAGAGAGACTAATTTGGCAGAGGTTAAACCCCCTTGCGTTCCAACCGACCTCAGATCGCTCTGGGTGGCTGGGGGCGGCTGGGCTTAACCCCTGTGGGAGGTCCAGTTTGGGGCTTTGTTTCGAGCAGGTCTTGGCAATCCTCAGGACCAGAGTGAAGACTCCAAACGGAGGCCCTGCATTTGACCTACAAGCAACGCGCAAGTGAAAGGGGAAAAGGAAGAAAACAGTGCGGTAAAGAGAGCGCTTGAGCGCTACCGCGAAAGTGAGCGCGATTGCAATACCTACCACCATAGAGCTGCAGCATTCCACCGGTCCAAAGCAACTCGGCATCATGTGGGGAATTCCCTTTGTTGTTAGTTGTTCGCGGTTCAGCGCTGGGTGCCCAGGGGAGGATTGCTCCGCTGCAGACGCGCATGTTTACGTGGCAGCTCTTCTGGGTTCTATTCCGTACCAGGATCCCTATTTATTAGCTTACCTCTCAAATATTTACATATTCATAAGCTGTTCCCACTGCTTATTAAAATGTGTTCCGAGAGGTGTTTTCCTTAGTGCACTCCATTTGAGCTAAACAAAATAAAATCAAGCTATCACCCACACCACCCAAAATCCCAGGCACACGGCGCAAGGCAAGCTTGTTACACAGGCATACGGCGCAAGACAAGTCTAATACAGAGGCTCACAGCGCAAGGTGACTGCAAAAACAGAGCCAAACGCTCCACCTACCTGCCATGTACTGCTTTGGAATTAGGCACCAACACAGACGACGACCGCCTCAGCTTCTCAGTGCGTTCAGACGTGTAGCTAGGCCCCAACGACGCTGCCTGTGGAGCCTGCAAGGGACAAAGCAAAAAGCAACGTGCCAAGAAACTGCCTGAAACCGTTTTCCCATCTCCCATTCCCTTCCCTTCACCGACCGCTCACAGCCCCTGCCAGCTACAGGTGCCCACGCCGAGGTTCCTGCCTGGGCTGGAAAACAAACAAGGGATGCCTAGAACTCACCTGCAATGCAACACCAGCCCGTGAGGAATGGCTCGCCTGGCCCGAGTCGCCTCCCCTGGCCCGAGTCGCCTCCCCTGGAAACAGCCCGCTCTCCTCCTCGCTTTGCGCCTTCAAAAGAGAAACAGCACACACAAACAAACCTTAAACGTGGCACCGAGCCGCCGACCACTTCATCACGCCAACACCACCGGCCGACCTACCTCCCTCGGGTGCTCCTCCCGACTCCTCCGTCGCTGCCTCGGTACACATTGCATCTGGCCCTGTCTGAAAAACCCAACAATTTAGTGAGCACGTCACCCCGATACCGACTCATCGCTGCACCATTGCGGAGCTCTCGCTTCCATTTAGGAACCCTCTCTGCGGTCTAACTGCAGGCAGCCCTTAAGACTCAAACAGTAAAAAACCAGGCATACCTCAGAGCCCCACAGCCTTACACCCCTGCAAAGTTCCATCTGCTTTTCCCAACGCTGAAGGGCCCCACCTAGCAGCTCCCACCATCTCCCAGGAACAGGATGGGCAGGATGGTCCGCACACCCTGCTGACGGTACCACCTTCGCCGAGCCCTCCCGGGCAGAATCCCACACGCTAACCCTGGACTCCTGCGGCTATGCCCCATCACCCCGACTCCACAACCCCGGGCAGAGCAGCTCCGTGCCAAACACGCACACAGAATGACGCAACGTAGAACCCTGCGGATGATGGGACTCCAAGAGGACCGAAAACTGTCAGCAAGACAAGAGACGCCGTCAAACAACGCCACGAAGGGGCGGATGAGAGGAAGCTCTAAGGCAGCCCCCAAAGAGAGGGGACTGACAGTAAGTCCTTCCAATGAGCCGTTCCAAAACAGTGACGATGGATGCACAAGAAGCCCGCCTTCAAGACCTAACGATGGAAAGATGCACGGAAAAATCCTCCGGCTGTGAAAACGAGTGACCGAAGAGCGGGCTCCAGACAGAGCCCGCAATGACGCCACAAGAGAAGACCGACTGGAAACTTCCGAGACTTGAGGACAAACCGTGCCATGACCTTGCTAGGCAAATCAAGAGCAGCTCCGCGGCTGCTATGCTGATGAACGAGCGTGGGCATTCAAGACCCTAGAGACCGCGCCCGAGAGGCACACTGGGCACCTTTGAGCACAAAGAGGATGCTGACATCCAGAGAAGGACTAAGACACAGAAGACACACCAAACGACAAGCATCAAGACAGACAGGTGCTGGAGCTGCCCTGCCCGGCACACCCTGGCATCGTGCTGCCAAACGACCCGCTCCTCCCGGTACAGCCTTAACCAGCCTCTCCCCAACCCCATTCTTGCCCTCTCCTCCGGCTCCTTCTACTTAGCTTGCAGGAGTCCGGGGATCTACAATCCCTTCTTGACAGCAGAAGATGTCTACCGGATGTCTGCTTACTGGGACGCTTTGTTGTGGTGTCAAGCGTCGGGTACCGCCTGGAAAGCAAAAGAGACTGTTAGAACTTCACAGACACTGGCGCACCTGAAAAAGTCATCTCTGCTTTAGCCCGCTAGTCTCAACTCACCTGGCTGAGGTCACATGTTGACATGCTGCCATCCAGCTTTGCTCGGCATTTTGTGACTTCAAAAACAAATGACAGACCAAAAGGGATAAGCTAGTCAGACAGCCACCGGTCACATGTTACCTTGAGAAACTTGTCCTGACCCGCTCTCCTCATGGCGCGCCGCTCGTGCATCTGCAAAGATCATAGAGTGAGTCACCTGGATGCAGGCGGACAGTTGGCCAATTCCAAAGGTCTCCGCAGGAAGCCTCCCTTCCTCCCAGGCTCAACTTCATTCATTGTTTATTTCCCTTCCTTCCCTCTTCCCGGTTGGCACAGTTCCCCAGAAACTGCGCTTGCCAGGCATACCACGTATTTTGCAGACAGCTGCTAGGTTCCGTCTTCTAACAAACTCTTCCCTCTGCAACAGGCCCCTGAAATAAAGGGCTAATGCTTGGAGTCCATAAGCGGCCTGCTGTGACCTCCAAACAAGCTAGGAAAAAACCCACAGTGCTCTGGGAACCTCTAGGAAAGCAGTGAGCTCTCCAATGGCATAAGGGAAGGCTGATCCAGAGGGACATGGCTCTCACAGCCCACAACCAGAGAGACTAATTTGGCAGAGGTTAAACCCCCTTGCGTTCCAACAGACCTCAGACTGCTCTGGGTGGCTGGGGGCGGCTGGGCTTAACCCCTGTGGGAGGTCCAATTAGGTGCTTTGTTCCTGACGATTGCAAAGACCTGGTCACAGCAGAGTGAAGACTCCAAACGGAGTCAAGGTTTCAGTCACTGTATTTGGCTGACAAGCAGCATGCAAGAGACTGTGGGAAAGAAAGAAAAATTGGGGAAAAGAGAGAGCGAAGAAGAACACAAGCCCACGCCTAAGAGCTACCGCGGGAGTGAGCGCGATTGCAACACCTACCACCATAGAGCTGCAGCACTCCACCGGTCCAAAGCAACTCGGCATCATGTGGGGAATTCCCTTTGTTGTTAGTTGTTCGCGGTTCAGCGCTGGGTGCCCAGGGGAGGATTGCTCCGCTGCAGACGCGCATGTTTACGTGGCAGCTCTTCCGGGTTCTATTCCGTACCAGGATCCCTATTTATTAGCTTACCTCTCAAATATTTACATATTCATAAGCTGTTCCCACTGCTTGTTAAAAATGTGTTCCGAGAGGTGTTTTCCTTAGTGCACTCCATTTGAGCTAAACAAAAGAAAAGCAAGCTATCACCCACACCACCCAAAATCCCAGGCACACGGCGCAAGGCAAGCTCGTTACACAGGCACGCGGCGCAAGACAAGTCTAATACAGAGGCTCACAGCGCAAGGTGACTGCAAAAACAGAGCCAAACGCTCCACCTACCTGCCATGTACTGCTTTGGAATTAGGCACCAACACGGACGACGACCGCCTCAGCTTCTCAGTGCGTTCAGACGTGTGGCTACGCCCCAACGACGCTGCTTGTGCAGCCTGCAAGGGACAAAGCAAAGAGCCACATGCCAAGAGACTGCCTGAAACCATTTCCTGCCGGCGGGGGAAGAAGCAAGCCTGCTCAATGTGAGCGATAAAAGCAACTTCCTTTATTAGTTCTAAGTTAGCTCCTTTTATACTTTGTGGCTAACATATGCCCATAAGTCAATCTATTATTGGTTATTTGTTAAGGGTTAGATCATCATAAGCCTGCCTCTTGTTTTCATTCTTGCAGTTCCTTCAACCTGTTTTTCCCTGATTCACTTGCTTCTTCTGAGGGCTGTCTTCATTTAAGGTCGTCTCGACCTTGATCCTGATTGGTCGTGCCGTGCTTCTTCTGCTCTGCTTTAGTCTGCACTTCGTGCCTACGTGCACGTACTCCAACAATTCCCCCTTTTTTCTTCTGAGCAACAAGAGCAGTAACCTTGCCTTGCAGGGTATAAGCTAACAAAGTGCCTACTACTATAACAGCAACTATAATAATCAACAGCCATCGTATACCTTCCTTAACCAAGTCACTAAGCCAACCTGTTATTCCCCAAGAGCTTAACCAACCGTCTAACCTCCCATTAAACACTGTAACCAACTCCTGCGGTTCCTGAGGTGATACAGGAAGGTAACCAGCCCATCTATCCCATAAACGAAAAGCCATACTATAAAATGTGGCAATCTAAAACCTGCTAATTGGTTACACACACTGTTCACACCAAAGTGATTAATTAGTAATTATAACGAGTTTTGATAAGCATACCTTATAGCCAAACATTGTTAGTTTACCTTTAATGTCTAAAAGTTATCTGCACGCCTGCTGTGCTGTGGCCATCTCATTATGGCTGGTTGATGACATGTTCACTTACTTCCAAATACTTTCTCACAGCTCCTTGATTTAAGGGAGTCTGTACACCTGCTTTCAAGGCCGCTACGCTTTGAAAAAGTGATTACCAAAACTTCTCAGCGTGAGTAATTTTGTTGTTTCACGGGAATTTCAAGGATACTGTCAGAGTCTGTGTTGTTGCGAGGAGAGCCAGGCTGCTAGCAGGCCTGCTGTCCCCCTTGACAAATTTTTCTCTTTTTGTATCTGCGCCACAAAACTGCTTTTAGAGGTTTCTGCAAGGGCCCTTTGCAGAAAGCTCAACAAGCACGGCAGTAAATGTAAGACAAGTACCGAATTGTCAAATCCAATAATCCAAATTTGACCATTGACAATATCCATCCTGAAATTTCCCACTCATGAAACCAATTCTGTTCGATCTCTTAATTTCTGAATGCTCACATGAATCGACTGAGAGCGGTCAGCCAGATTCCTGCAGCACATACCTTCCAAAACTTTCACAATTATGTCTGCGAGCCAGCAGCACAAATCAGCTGCTGCATGTTTCACAGAATCCGCATCTGTAGCTAAGTGCCTCGATACCTTTGCTGTTGTACCTGTTTGCTTTGCCAATCAGGAGTGTCAGAAGTGCAGATAACTTCAGCTTCACGTTTCCATGCAGGCACCGATTGCAGCCTGTGACCTTAGGCTGTGCAGAAATCACTGTTTCTCTATTTTTTATTTACCACTAACACACTCATATTTAAAAGAGTATTCAAAATGTCCCGCAGCAAAACTCATTGTCCATTGTGGCTGCACTTGGAACACTTGACTTCAGTTACTGTGATCAGGATCCCGTCCTGGTTCATGCAAGCTTGATTTCTTCTGGATCCACAGCTTTATCTGCTTGGTTCCCATATCTGTAATGACATAGGCAGATCTCCTTTCCCAAGTTAGTACCTGTAACTTCATTTCACTAACATCTAACATGAACTTTTCGGTTCAAAACATACAGAGCCTCGTTTAATCAATCAGCTGGAGAGATGTCCTTCTCTCCCCCTTATTGTTTGTGAAGCAAACGCTTGAGAGTTTGATTCATATGTTTTGCCATGGCTTTGTATTGTACAAGTTTTTTAGTTTCAGCAACCAACAAGTGGTATTGTTTTTAAAGCACTTTAGCAGATTGGTAAACAAAGTTTCATGTAATTTCTGAGCTCCTGCAAACCTGTCTGCTGAGGGAGCAGCCCCGGCCGGTGCAACTAGCCTGTCTGCTCTCTGATTTCTCCCTGCTAGACCTAGATGTAGTCAGTTAGCTCAGAGTGGCTGTGAGTCTGAGTAACAGAGTACTGATGCATAATACCACACATTGATCTAATCCAGTTAACATTTCTAAGTAATTTTTGAACATCATTTAACATGCCAACCCCAGTTTTGATTGCGATCCTCTGAGGTGTTGCAGTACTTTTATCAATTTGTCAGTCCGAATATTTTCACACTGGCTTATTTTGAATTTTTCTCTGGAGCAATCTGTAACCCCTTGCTTTTCAAATGCACTGTTAACTCATGAATCAAACTTTCAACGTCCAAGTTTTTTCCCACAATCAATATAGCAACCATATCAGGATGTGTTTTCTGTACTGGAGCAAACCCCCAGGCTACATAAGCTAGGCACATAGTTGCTGAATTTTTTCTGCCTTGTGGGAGCGTACCCAGTGACACCTTTTGAAAAGAAAAAACCCAATCTTTTTTAAAAAAAAATTTTTTGCTTGTTCCACAAACTTGTGGAAGGCTTCATATGACTCTTAGTCAGTTGCTCCCGTATTAAATCATGTAAGTGGGCAATTTTTTTATCAGGTAAGCAGCTATTGATCATTGTTTTCCAGGTTAACTTTTAATATGAGCTGCCCTTTTTCAATGTTCACTATATAAAATTCATTTTTGCTAAGTAACCAGCCTTGCTCTCAGTGGACAAACACAGCCCTGAACTTATAGCACATACGAACAAACGAACGCTGCAAACCAATTAATCAGACAAACGACATTGAGAGACCATCTAGTTCATATGGGTGGGAGGGTTGGGGTGTGGGGGGGGGGTGTGGGGGGGTGGTTCAGCTACATGCTGACCCTGCGCTCTTATTGCTATGCCGACTCACCCCAACTCTACGGCCCCGGGCAGAGCAGCTCCACGCCAGACACGTACACTGAACGAGGCTACATAGACCACTGCAGACAACATGACTCCAAGGTCGGAAAAATCTCTCAGTGAAAAGAGCTCCCAGACAAGAGATGCTGTAGAGCGATGCTGCCTATGGAGGTGAAGCACGGAAGCTCTATGACAACAAACATCTTCTCTTCCCCTGCTCCCTCCCCGGCCCTGGTCACCTCCCTTAGCTCTCAGACTGCTGGGGATCCATCTCCGTCCTCAAGGAACACAGCGCACGCCTCTGTAGGTCAAATGGGATGTTCCTGGAGTTGCCACATTATTCTTCAGCCTCCGTGATAAAGACCGCAACCTGGAAGATAGTTGACTTTCATACCCATTACTTTATTAGGAAATGCTAACAGTCTCTATGCAAGCAAGAAGCTTACTCAAACCCTAGCTAGATAAGCTCATTTTCAGTATCATAGTAACAGAAGCGGTGCTAACAGCTTACAGTTTAAAGAGCAAAGCTGGTGGAAAAAGCCCAATGGTCTACCTTGTGCAAAGTCAGGAACGCTGGTGAAATGCTATGCACCCAGAAGCAAAAAATCAACAGCCAACTATATAGGATTGAGTTGCCTTCAAAGGCCCTGAAAAGGCAACACAAAACACACAAAAAGCTATGTCAATAAGTACTCTTGACTAGGTAGACCCTGGTCACACTCAGCCAGTTGCAAAACGCTTACCTGAGACGCGTGAACCAAGACGACAGCAGCCACTCAAATGCTTCAACGGCAGAATGAAAGCTAGAACAGTACAACAGGAGACACAAAGCAGAATGAGCTGCCAAAAGCAAGACGAGACCCTTATATAACCCAGAGCCCACCCACCACCCTTCCCCCTGTGGCCTGGAAAGGGGAGGATGCTGCCTGCAGAAGGATTAAAAGCAGCTGGAGCAGCAGGTGTGGCTCTTCTGACCCGAGTTGTTTATCAGAGAATGAATGCTGAATGGAGAAAGGGATTCTTGCTGAAAATACTCTCTACTGTGCTGAATCTTTACATTGATGATTAAAACAGGAACGTAAACCACCATACATTTACTAAAAGATGGATAAAAATCCCTAAAGAGAGCGCTAAACCTCATAGAGAAAATACTGAGTAAACACTATAAAAATGCTGCTGTTAGGAAATCGTGTATTTTAGACTTGCAGAAAGCAAGAGAAAAACCTACATAACTGATCTTTCATCTGAGTGAGATGGAGTCTAGCACGCGACTTCAACAGGAAAGCCTTCCAGATAATACCAAAGAACAAGGAACAACTGCATCCCTAAGCAGTCCCACCTAAAGGATATGTCTGCACAAGAACCACAGGAAGTACTGTAGTACACTCACAAATCACTCTAACAAATTTCCATAGAAAATAGAGATGAGACACATGTATTCCTAACACATAATGACCCTAGAAAAAATACAAGCCCCACCAAGAAAAATACCCAGCAGTAGCTCCCAAACCAAAGGAGCCAGGACTGAAAGACATACCTGGCCTGAAACCTCCCCAAGGAGCCCACAAGCAGCCCCATTGACATGGGATATCTCCACACTCCAGTCGAGGCAACTGCCAAGGGCACAAACCACCCCACCTTCCATCTTAACCTTTAAAAGGCATAAATCCCCTTTTTGAGCCTGTCCACATGACTCCTCAGCCACCATCCAGACCTGCTCACCTTACCTCTCAGTGTACCTTCTGCCTGTTTGCAGCAACACTCCCTCCTCAGCTCAGCACTCACCTTCTACAGCAGCCCATGAGAAACCCAAAGGAACCAGCAGACCCCACCCCAGCTAGCTGCCTTTTAACAAGGAGAGCTGTCTCCATCAGCCAAATTTTGGGCACCTGGGGCTCACCAAGCCCCAGCACTCAGCTTCAGCCCAGTACCTTCGAGTGGGGATGGGCAATACCACCTACACCTGTGGTGCTTCCTCCGTGGCTGGAGGCCAGGTGGCCTCTAAAGCCCCTCTTGCCCTGGGGTCAGGGCTTTCCTTCCCCAGGGATCGGTTGTAACATGCCTTACGTCATTTTCCAGCTGTACCAGCATCCATGTTCAGTTGTGCTAAACAGAATCACAGAATCACAGAATCACAGAATCTTAGGGGTTGGAAGGGACCTCAAGAGATCTTCGGGTCCAACCCCCCTGCCAAAGCAGGCTCCCTATCTCATATTACATAGATAGGCGTCCAGACGAGACTTGAATATCTCCAGAGAAGGAGACTCCACCACCTCCCTGGGCAGCCTATTCCACTGCTCTGTCACCCTCACTGTGAAAAAGTTCTTCCGCATGTTGGTGCGGAACTTCCTGTGCTCCAGCTTACAGCCATTGCCCCTAGTCCTGTCCCCACTGACCACTGAAAAGGGGCTGGCCAATTCCCCCTGCCACCCATGTCTAAGATACTTGTAAACACTAATTAGGTCCCCCCTAAGTCTTCTTTTTTCCAGGCTGAACAGACCCAGCTCACTCAACCTTTCCTCATAGGGGAGATGTTCCAGACCCCTAATCATCTTTGTCGCTCTTCTCTGGACTCTCTCCAGAAGGTCCCTGTCTCTTCTATACCAGGGAGCCCAGAACTGGACACAGTATTCCAGGTGGGGCCTGACCAATGCAGAGTAGAGGGGGAGGATCACCTCCTTCGACCTGCTGGACACACTCTTCCTGATGCATCCCAGGATCCCATTGGCTCTCTTGGCCACCAGGGCACACTGCTGGCTCATAGCCAACCTGTCATCAACCAGGACCCCTAGGTCCTTCTCCATAGAGCTCTTCTCCAACAGGTCATCCCCCAGCCTGTACTGATACAGTCGGTTATTCCTCCCCAGGTGCAAGACTTTACACTTGCTTTTGTTGAATTTCATTAGATTTCTCCCTGCCCAGCTCTCCAGTCTGTCCAGGTCTCGCTGGATGGCAGCGCAGTGTTCCTGCGTGTCAGCCACTCCTCCCAGTTTTGTATCATCGGCATACTTGCTGAGGGTGGATGCTATTCCCTCATCAAGGTCGTCAATGAAGATATTAAACAGGACTGGACCTAACACTGAGCCCTGGGGAACACCGCTAGTCACAGGCCTCCATTCAGATTCTACTCCACTGATCACGACCCTCTGAGCCCGGTCTGACAGCCAGTTCTCAACCCACCTCACATCTGGCAGTAGCTCCCAAACCAAAGTGTTGAGGATTGAGAGATATTCCTGGCATGGAAGCTCCCCAGGTATCCCATTGGCCATCCACATGGATTGGAGGATCGTGGTAGGGATGGCCAGATGCACAGCTCAGCACACCTCCTGGTACCAACAGAGACTTGTGCTTCCCGAGGCTTCTGTCCCTGCTTGTGCCGTATCTTCCTTGGAATCCTGCCCTGTGTGTCCACCACCCTGACTGCTGATGTTGGCGAGTACCTCGACACTTGTCTCCCTTGGGTTACTCCTCACCCACCCTGTCTCAAGGTTTCTCATCTCATCCTTTGGCCATTTCAGCCTGGAAAACACCATTTTATCCTGGTAAAACTCCAATTTTAAACTGCAAAACAACCCTTTTGTTTTAAAATCCACAATTTCATGCTACAGACACCACTTTATTCCACAACCCCCCAGTTTGTTCTATAAAAACACCATTTTTATGCTCTGGAATCACAATTTTGTTTTGGAAAAAACTCTTCCCTTTTGGAAACCACCATTGTACTAGAGTACTAGCACCATTTTATCATATAATGCCACCATTTCCTTCCAGGTGCAGCGCTGGGAGAAGTTCTACCTGTCTCGGGGACCCTGAGATTGGGGGGGGAGGGGCACCCCCTACATCCCCCATCCCAGAGAATGATGTGGGGGGGATTCATGGTGGTTGGAGGGGTTGGGGTATTGTGGGGTAGTTCCTGATGGAGGATCCTCAGGGGTGTTGGAGGGGGTACGGAGGGGGATATTGAGGCACCGGGGTGGGGATACGGAGTGGGATATCAGGGTGTTGGGAGGGGAGAATCTTGGGGAATATCAGGGTGTCAAGGGTGATATGAGGTGGGATATCAGAGAGTTGGGGGGGATAAGTGGTGGGGTATCAGGGAGTTAGGGGGAGAGGATCCTGTGGGATATCAGGGTTTTGGGGGAGGAGGCGGGATATGAAGTGGGATTTTGGGGTGTCAGGGGGGAATAGGGGGTGGAGGCTCCTGAGAGATTTCAGGCTGTTGGGGGTGCGGATAGGAGGGGTCTTAGGTGTTTTGGGGGAATCCCAACCAGAGGATCCTGGGGGAACCTGGGTATTGAGGGGAAACACAGGATGGAGATTCCTGGGGGATATCAGGGTGTCCGGGACGTGGGGGGCAACAGGAGGATATGGAATAGAAAATCCCAGGGGTAAATGGGTCATCCCACCCCCCCCGCTCAAACAGCCCAGGGACTCCCCCCAAATCACGCCAGGTGTACCTCAGAACCATCCCAGGGACACACCCCCTCCTTCCCCCTGGGCCCCCAAAACTGCTCCAGAGTCCCACCCCACCTCAAACCATCCCAGGGACTCTGCAACCCCTTAAATCCACCCTGGGAACCCCAAATGTCACTCAGGGGACCCCCCCACCCTCAAACTTCCCTGGGGACTCTTCAACACCCCCCACTGTGAGGACCCCCTCAGATCCCCCCCCCCAAATCCTTTCAGGAGATGCCCCAACGACCCCCCCAGGAGTCCCCAAACCACCCCAGGGACACAACCCCCAAATCCCTCTGTGACCCCATCAGCAATCCCAAAACCCCCAACCACCTCCAGGGACCCCCCCCAGCTCCCCCTCTACCCGGAGCCCCCCAAACCTCCCTGGGGACTCTCCAATATGCTCCAAAATGGGGACACCCCCACCAGTACCCCCTGACACCCCAAAACCTCTCCAAGAGACCCCCAAAATCTCCCCTGTGAGCCCCAAAACCACCCCAGAAACCCCCAAAACCCCTCCAAGAACCTCCCTGGAACCCCCTTAGCCTTCCTGAAACCCACAACCCTCTCCAGGGTTCTCCCAGCAAAAAGGACCCCCCAAACCCCCTGGTGACCCTCCAACAGCCCCCCACAATGGGGATCCCCCTCATACCCCACCCCCCCCGAGACCTCCCTAACCACTCCAAGTATGCCCAAATAATCTCAGAGACCCCCAAAACCCCTCCAAGGATCCCGCAACCTCCCTGGGACCCCTTAAGAAATCCCAACCCCCCTCCAGAAGACACCCCCCCCCATCCCTCCCAGCACCCCCTAAATCTCCCTGGGGACTGTCCCACACATACACCCCCTTCAAAGGATCACCGAAGCCACTCAACCCTTTTCAAGGGTCGCCCCAGAAATCACCCTGGGGACCCCCTAAACTACCTCATGGACTCACATGGACCCTCCCCTAAAACCCCCACGAGACCCCTTCAGCCTTCCAAGGACCCCTCCAACCCCTCTGGGGAACCTCCAAAAGCCCCCCCACAACAGGGACCCACTCAGACCACCCAAAAGCCCCCCTAAACTATTCCAATAACCACCCTCTCCCCCCCAACTCCCCTGAGACCCCCTCAGCCTTCCAAAGACACCAACCGCCCCCCTCAAATCTTTCTGGTACCCCCTCAGCCCTACTGAAACCCCGAACCCCCTCCAGGAGACAACCCCCCCCCCAAACTCCCTCCAAGAACACCCCCCCCACAAATCCCCCAGCCTTCCTGAAACCCCCAAATACCCTCCCCCAAGGACCCCCTAAACCTCTTCACACTCCAACACCCACAAACCACTTCAAGCCCCCCAACCGCAAAACCATCCCAATGACTCCCCCCCTCCCAAATCACCCCAAAGGACCCCCACCCCAAGATCTGGGTGTCAGAAAGGGGGACCTGGGCATCCAGCCATGGAGCATTTTGGGGTCCCAAGCTTCCTGGGAGGGAGGTTTCAGGGTTGAATGGGGGGGGGTGGGGGGGGGTGTGTCACCAGGCATCCAGAGTCCCTCGTTAACAGCTCTCCAGACCGTGATGCCCCAGTTGCCACCTGTTCATTTACTCAGCAATTAATGATGATTTGGGGGGGCTGGTGGGGGATTGACCCATAACCGGTCCTTCCTTGGAGGGGGGGGAGAGGTGGGAGGAGGTGTCCCAGGACGCCTGGGTGGCTTTTGGGGGTGTCTCCCCCCCCCCCCCCCCCGCCAAGGGTAGGTTGATTTGGTAGGGGGGGAGGGGTCTTAGGTCCCTTTTGGGGAAGGTGGTCCTTGGATGTCTGGGTCCCTATGGGGGGGACTGGGGGGGGGGGGGGGTGGGCAATGGATGCCTGGGTGCCATTTGAGGGATGCATGTATGTGTGTGTCCCCTCCCAGGGCAGCTTGATTTGGGGTGGACGACGATGGACACGACCCATGACCTTTGTATCCCTTTACGGGGTGGGCAAGGGATGGGGAGGGGGTCCCTGGATGTTTGGGTCCCACTGCGGGGAGGCCCCGGAACCTAGGTCCCTTTGGGGGGTGTCTGTGCCCCACCGGGCAGGGAGGGTGATGGGGTGGGGGCTACCTGGGATGTCTTAGTCTCTTTGGGGAGGGTGCGCAGGGGATAAGGAGGAGATCGCTAGATATTTGAGTCCCACTGGGGGTAGGGGTGGAGGGGTGTCTCAGATGTATGTGTCCTGCTGGGGAGAGGGGTCCCAATACCTGGGTCCCTTTGGGGGATGTCTGCTTTCCCCACCACCCCCCCGCTCCCCAGGCTGGTTGATTTGGGAGGGCAAACTTGGGTCCCTTTTGGGGATGGGGGAGATGCCCAAGATGCTTGGGCCCCTTTGGTGGGTGGTGGGCAAGCGAGGGGGAAGGGATCCTCAGATGCCTGTGTTCATCTGGGGGGGCTGGGGAGGGGGTCCCCCGGGATACCTGGGTCCCTGTTGGGGGCTTGGAGAGTCCTTGGGGTGTCACACCCCCCCTAGACACTTTGGTGTCCTCCACCCCCTACCTGAGGGTCCCTGGGTGCTCCACAGGGCTCTGTCCAACCCCCCCCCAACCCATATGCCTGGGGCCATGGGTGCTTCCCCCCCCCAATCTATTGTTCTGGAGAACAAAAGGCTCCTGCCCTGTCGCAGCCCCAATTATCCGGTGCAGGGGAGCAGAGGGACCAGGGTGTCCCCAAACAGGGCCCTGCCCACAGGGTTGGGTCCTCAGGAGCAGGGAGAGGGAGGGGGGGAGGGGTGAGGAGGGATGAATGGAGGGATGGGTGAATGGAAGGATGGGGGAAGTTTTGAAGTGAGGAATGGATGGATGGATGGATGGATGGAGGGATGGATGGAGGGATGGATGGATGGATGGATGGATGGATGGATGGATGGATGGATGAAGAAACAAAGAAGGATGGAGGGATGGAGAAACTGAGGGAGGGAGGGATGAGGGATCGATGGGTAAAGGGTTGGATGGATGAAGGGATGAAGGACTGGATAGATGCATGGATGGACAGAGGGGTGGATGGAAAGTTGGAGGGAGGGAGGGGGGGGGAAGGATGGAGAGAGGAACAGGTCGAGGGATGGAAGGATGGATAGATGGATCACTGGGTGGACAGATCAATGACAGACAGACCACAGAAGACCCACCCTACCACCACCCCCACCAACCCCCCACGCCGCCGCCACCCTGGCGCCAACCCGGACCCAGCTCTGTCCAGTCCCAGATCTTATCTCTGCCCTGGGGCAAACGTGCCCCCAGACCCCGCCCCCTCCACAAGGACCAGTGGGGCGGCCCTGTGGGGGCAGGGCCAGCACACCATTGGCTGATGCCACCCCATTAGCCCCTATAAAACCCCAGAGCTCTTGGAGGACCCACAGCCCCGTGGCCCTGACATGGTGAGTCCTGGCAACCTGGGTCTCCTTTTCCTTCCTGGGGGGGTTGTGGGGTCTATAGGGTGGGGTGGGTCAGGTCAGGTCATGGACACCTGGGTCCCCTCTCCCAATGTGGGGTCTGTGGGGCAGGGTGGGTCCTCTGTCCAGCTGTGGGGTCCCTGGCGCAGGGAGGGTTCCCTGTCCAGGAGTCTGTGGGGCAGGGGTCCCACCCATCCCATTTCTCACAGTCCTCTCTCCAATGTGTGGGGCAGATGGGGCCTCCTCAGATGTTGCTCCTCTGGGCTTGGTTCGTGTTCCAGTGTGGTGAGTCCCGTTTGGCCAAAATCCCCCATTTCTACACCCAAATTCCACCTCACCCCTCACTCCACCCAGGTCTTACTTTCCTACCCTGTCCCACCTCCTCTCCAACTGCAAATTTAGGCATTTCCAGCCCCAAATCTACACCCCCTCCCATTCTACTTCTCCCTTTCCTTCTCCAACCCCAAATTCCTCATTTCCAGCCCCAAATTCTGCCTCATTGAACAAAATGAGGACAGTGGATGAGGGGTTGGGCTGTTGGTCACCAAGATCCCGACTGTATTCCGCAGGTGCCGATCCACCAGCAGGAAGAGGAGCCAAACTCTGTCACGGGATAAGATGCAGACCAGGGAGCATGTGCAGAATGTCGGACACGGGGCCTAAATGTGTCCCCTTGCCCTCGTGCCAAAATTACCCATGCAAGGAGGGGACGCAATGCCGGATGGTGGATGGGTGGCCCAATTGTGTCCCAAAACCATCCTGTAAGAAGTTCCGCTGTGAAGCTGGAACCCATTGCCAGATGGTGGATGGGTGGCCCAAATGTGTCCCACTGCCATCATGCAAGAACTTCCGGTGTGGAGAAGGAACCCACTGCAAGATGGTGGATGGGTGGCCGAAGTGTGTCCCAAAACCATCATGCAAGAACTTCCATTGTGCAACAGGAACCCAGTGCAAGATGGTGGACGGTTGGCCCAAGTGTGTCCCACTGCCATCATGCAGCAACGCCCGTTGTGGAGAAGGAACCCAGTGCAAGATAGTGGACGGTTGGCCCAAGTGTGTCCCAAAGCCATCGTGCAAGAACTTCCACTGTGCAACAGGAACTCAATGCAAGATGGTGGACGGTTGGCCCAAGTGTGTCCCACTGCCATCCTGTAAGAACTTCCACTGTGAAGAAGGAACACACTGCAAAATGGTGGACGGGTGGCCCAATTGTGTCCCGAAGCCATCCTGTAAGAAGTTCCGCTGTGAAGCTGGAACCCATTGCCAGATGGTGGATGGGTGGCCCAAATGTGTCCCACTGCCATCATGCAAGAACTTCCGGTGTGGAGAAGGAACCCACTGCAAGATGGTGGATGGGTGGCCAAAATGTGTCCCACTGCCATCCTGTAAGAACTTCCGCTGTGAAGCTGGAACCCAGTGCCAGATGGTGGACGGGTGGCCCAAGTGTGTCCCGAAACCGTCATGCAAGAACTTCCATTGTGCAACAGGAACTCAATGTAAGATGGTGGACGGGTGGCCCAAGTGCGTGCCGAAACCATCCTGTAAGAACTTCCAATGTGGAGAAGGAAGCCACTGCAAGATGGTGGATGGTTGGCCCAAGTGCGTCCCAAAACCTTCATGCAAGAACTTCCGCTGTGAAGCTGGAACCCAGTGCCAGATGGTGGACGGGTGGCCCAAGTGTGTCCCAAAGCCTTCGTGCAGGAACTTCCCCTGTGCAACAGGAACTCAATGTAAGATGGTGGATGGTTGGCCCAAGTGTGTCCCAAAACCGTCATGCAAAAATTTCCACTGTGAAGAAGGAAGCCACTGCAAGATTGTGGATGGTTGGCCCAAGTGTGTCCCAAAACCATCATGCAAAAACTTTAACTGTGAAGAAGGAACCCAGTGTCAGATGGTGGACGGGTGGCCCAAGTGTGTCCCACTGCCGTCGTGCAGGAACTTCCATTGCCAGGAAGGAACCCAGTGCAAGATGGTGGACGGGTGGCCCAGGTGTCTCCCCAAGCCCTCGTGTCAAAGCTTCCCCTGCAAGGGAGACACACGGTGCCAGATGGTGTCCGGGAGACCCAAATGCATCCCCACTCCCTCCTGTCGCCGTTTCCGCTGCGGCGAGGGCACAAGGTGCAAGATGGTGGGTGGCTGGCCCAAATGTGTCCACCTCCTGCCCTCCTGCCGGGCTATCCGTTGCCAGAAGGGGACCACATGCAAGATGGTGGATGGGTGGCCCAAATGTGTGCGCAAGCAGCTCTTCCAGAGGGAAGCACCACCACCCCCAGCTCTCCAGGTGTCACCTTCGTGCCAGCACCATCCCTGTCCCAAAGAGTCCACGTGCAAGATGGTAGGCGGTTCACCTCGGTGTGTACAAACCCAGGTGTCCTCAAGACGACCTTCTTGTAGTGATATCCACTGTCCCAAAGGGACCATGTGCAAGATGATGGATGGGTGGCCCCACTGTGTCCAACCCCAACCCTCCTGCCAGGACATCCGATGCCAGAAGGGAACCACGTGCCAAATGGTTGATGGTTGGCCACGGTGTGTCCAAACCAAGATGTCCTCAAAACAACCTTGCTGGGATGTCCAATGTCCTGAAGGAACCTCTTGCAAGATGATCAATGACCAACCGCGCTGTGTCCACAACCCACCCTCCTGCCATGATATCCAATGCCAGAAGGGAACTGTGTGCCACATGGTTGATGGGTGGCCTTGGTGTGGACCAACCAAGACCTCCCGCTCACAACTCGTCCACAAACTCCCAACGTGTGAAGATATCCATTGTCAAAAGGGGATGGTGTGCAAGATGTTGGATGGGTGGCCCAAATGTGTCGGTCCCCTGCCCTCCTGCAGTGACATCCAGTGTCCTCAAGGCACCATGTGCAAGATGGTCAGTGGTTGGCCCAAATGCATCCACCACCCACCCTCCTGCAGCAACTTTCAGTGTCCAAAAGGGACCACATGCCTCATGGCACAGGGTTGGCCACGTTGTGTGCAGAGAGGACCATCCCACCGCCAATTAGCTTCTCCCACCTGGGGGGGAACCAGGAAAGACCCTTACTCCCAACTCATTCCGAAAAAACATCCCAGCATGAAACCATCCTGTGCCAACACACAGTGCCACCAAGGGACCACATGCAAGATGACAGATGGTTGGCCACGCTGTGTCCACAACTCGCCCTCCTGCCAGGAAATCCACTGCCAGAAGGGAACCACATGTCAGATGGTGGATGGTTGGCCACGCTGTGTCCACAACTCGCCCTCCTGCCAGGAAATCCACTGCCAGAAGGGAACCACATGTCAGATGGTGGATGGTTGGCCACGCTGTGTTCAAACCAAGATGTCCCCAAGGAGACCTTCATGCAGGGACATCCAGTGTCCCAAGCAGACCACCTGCCAGATGATCAATGGCCAACCACAGTGTAGTCAAAGCCAAGCAAAATGCCATGATCTCCACTGTCCCAAAGAGACCATGTGCAACTTGATCAATGGCCAACCCCAATGTGTCCACAACCAACCCTCCTGCCAGAACATTCACTGCCAGAAAGGCACCACGTGCCAGATGGGGGATGGTTGGCCACGTTGTGTCCAGACCAAGACATCCTCAAGACCACCTACATGTAGCGACATCCATTGTCCCAAAGAGACCACATGCAAGATGACGGATGGTTGGCCACGCTGTGTCCACAACCCACCCTCCTGCCAGGACATCCACTGCCAGAAGGGAACGACATGTCAGATAGTGGATGGGTGGCCACGCTGCATCCAAACCAAGACGTTCTCTACACCCCCTTCATGTAGCGACATCCACTGTCCCAAAGGGACCATATGCAACATGGTCAATAGCCAACCACAGTGTGTCCACAACCAACCCTCCTGCCAGGACATTCACTGCCAGAAGGGAACCACCTGCCAGATGGCGGATGGGTGGCCACGCTGCATCCAAACCAAGATATCCCCAAGGAGACCTTCTTGCAGGGACATCCAGTGTCCCAAACAGACCACCTGCCAGATGGTCAATAGCCAACCACAGTGTGTCCACAACCAACCCTCCTGCCAGGACATCCACTGCCAGAAGGGAACCACCTGCCAGATGGTGGATGGGTGGCCACGCTGCATCCAAACCAAGATATCCCCAAGGAGACCTTCTTGCAGGGACATCCAGTGTCCCAAACAGACCACCTGCCAGATGGTGGATGGGTGGCCACGCTGCATCCAAACCAAGACGTTCTCTACACCCCCTTCATGTGCTGACATCCAGTGTCCCAAAGGGACCATATGCAACATGATCAACAGCCAACCACAGTGTGTCCACAACCAACCCTCCTGCCAGGATATCCACTGCCAGAAGGGAACCACCTGCCAGATGGTGGATGGGTGGCCACGCTGCACCCAAACCAAGATATCCCCAAGGAGACCTTCTTGCAGGGACATCCAATGTCCCAAACAGACCACCTGCCAGATGGTCAACGGCCAACCACAGTGTGTCCACAACCAACCCTCCTGCCAGGACATCCACTGCCAGAAGGGAACCACCTGCCAGATGGTGGATGGGTGGCCACGCTGCACCCAAACCAAGATATCCCCAAGGAGACCTTCTTGCAGGGACATCCAGTGTCCCAAACAGACCACCTGCCAGACGGTCAATAGCCAACCACAGTGTGTCCACAACCAACCCTCCTGCCAGGATATCCACTGCCAGAAGGGAACCACCTGCCAGATGGTGGATGGGTGGCCACGCTGCATCCAAACCAAGATATCCCCAAGGAGACCTTCTTGCAGGGACATCCAGTGTCCCAAACAGACCACCTGCCAGATGGTCAACGGCCAACCACAGTGTGTCCACAACCAACCCTCCTGCCAGGACATCCACTGCCAGAAGGGAACCACCTGCCAGATGGTGGATGGGTGGCCACGCTGCATCCAAACCAAGATATCCCCAAGGAGACCTTCTTGCAGGGACATCCAGTGTCCCAAACAGACCACCTGCCAGATGGTGGATGGGTGGCCACGCTGCATCCAAACCAAGACGTTCTCTACACCCCCTTCATGTGCTGATATCCAGTGTCCCAAAGGGACCATATGCAACATGATCAACAGCCAACCACAGTGTGTCCACAACCAACCCTCCTGCCAGGATATCCACTGCCAGAAGGGAACCACCTGCCAGATGGTGGATGGGTGGCCACGCTGCACCCAAACCAAGATATCCCCAAGGAGACCTTCTTGCAGGGACATCCAATGTCCCAAACAGACCACCTGCCAGATGGTCAACGGCCAACCACAGTGTGTCCACAACCAACCCTCCTGCCAGGACATCCACTGCCAGAAGGGAACCACCTGCCAGATGGTGGATGGGTGGCCACGCTGCACCCAAACCAAGATATCCCCAAGGAGACCTTCTTGCAGGGACATCCAGTGTCCCAAACAGACCACCTGCCAGATGGTCAATAGCCAACCACAGTGTGTCCACAACCAACCCTCCTGCCAGGATATCCACTGCCAGAAGGGAACCACCTGCCAGATGGTGGATGGGTGGCCACGCTGCATCCAAACCAAGATATCCCCAAGGAGACCTTCTTGCAGGGACATCCAGTGTCCCAAACAGACCACCTGCCAGATGGTCAACGGCCAACCACAGTGTGTCCACAACCAACCAACCTGCAGTGACGTGCACTGCCAGAAGGGAACCTCCTGCCAGATGGTGGATGGGTGGCCACGCTGTGTCCAGACCAAGACCACTGTGATGCAACCATCATGCAGCAACATCCACTGTCCCAAAGGGACTACGTGCAAAATGTTACAGGGGTGGCCCCAGTGTGTCCACCAACAACCCTCCTGCCATGATGTCCACTGTGCCAAGGGGGCCACATGCAACATGGTCAATGGTTGGCCACGCTGTGTCCAAAACCAACCAACCTGCAATGATATTCTGTGTCAGAAGGGAACCACGTGCCAGGTGATCAACGGTCAGCCACAATGCATCCAAACCAAGACCGCCATTAGAAGACCTTCCTGCAGCGACATCCAATGTTCCAAGGGGACCACATGCAAGATGACAGATGGGTGGCCTCTTTGTGTTCACAGGCAGCCATCCTGTCATGATGTCCACTGTCCTCAAGGGAACACCTGCAATATGGTCAATGGTTGGCCACAGTGTGTCCAAAACCGACCATCCTGTAATGACATCTCCTGCCAGAAGGAAACCACGTGCCAGACTGTTGATGGTTGGCCACGCTGTGTACAAACCAAGACCGCTCTGATGCGACCTTCTTGCAGCCACATCCACTGTTCCAAGGGGACCACATGCAAAATGTTACAGGGGTGGCCCCAGTGTGTCCACCAACAACCCTCCTGCCTTGATGTCCACTGTGCCCAGGGGTCCATATGCAACATGGTCAATGGTTGGCCACAGTGTGTCCAAAACCGTCCCTCCTGTAGTCACATCACCTGCCAGAAGGGTACCACGTGCCAGATGGTTGACGGGTGGCCACGCTGTGTCCAAACCAAGACCAACATTAGAAGACCTTCCTGCAGCGACATCCACTGTTCCAAGGGGACCATTTGTAAGATGACAGATGGGTGGCCCCACTGCCTTCACCAACAACCCTCCTGCCATGATGTCCACTGTGCCAAAGGGACCACATGCAACATGGTGAATGGTTGGCCACAGTGTGTCCAAAACCAACCAACCTGCAGTGACGTGCACTGCCAGAAGGGAACCACCTGCCAGATGGTGGATGGGTGGCCACGCTGCATCCAAACCAAGATATCCCCAAGGAGACCTTCTTGCAGGGACATCCAGTGTCCCAAACAGACCACCTGCCAGATGGTCAATGGCCAACCACAGTGTGTCCACAACCAACCAACCTGCAGTGACGTGCACTGCCAGAAGGGAACCACCTGCCAGATGGTGGATGGGTGGCCACGCTGCATCCAAACCAAGATATCCCCAAGGAGACCTTCTTGCAGGGACATCCAGTGTCCCAAACAGACCACCTGCCAGATGGTCAATGGCCAACCACAGTGTGTCCACAACCAACCCTCCTGCCAGGACATCCACTGCCAGAAGGGAACCACCTGCCAGATGGTGGATGGGTGGCCACACTGTGTCCAGACCAAGACCGCTGTGATGCAACCATCATGCAACAACATCCACTGTCCTAAAGGGACTACGTGCAAAATGTTACAGGGGTGGCCCCAGTGTGTCCACCAACAACCCTCCTGCCATGATGTCCACTGTGCCAAGGGGGCCACATGCAACATGGTCAATGGTTGGCCACAGTGTGTTGAAAACCAACCAACCTGCAGTGACGTGCACTGCCAGAAGGGAACCACGTGCCAGGTGGTTGACGGTTGGCCACGCTGTGTACAAACAAAGACTGACATTAGAAGACCTTCCTGCAGTGACATCCAATGTTCCAAGGGGACCACGTGCAAGATGACAGATGGGTGGCCTCACTGTGTCCACAAGCAGCCATCCTGTCATGATGTTCATTGTCCCAAGGGCACTACGTGCAACATGGTCAATGGTTGGCCACAGTGTGTCCAAAACCGACCATCCTGTAATGAAATCTCCTGTCAGAAGGGAACCACATGTCAGAAAGTTGATGGTTGGCCAAGGTGTGTTCAAACCAAGACCACCATTAGAAGACCTTCTTGCAGCAACATCCACTGTCCCAAAGGGACGACGTGCAAGATGAGAGATGGGTGGCCTCACTGTCTCCACCAACAACCCTCCTGCCATGATGTACATTGTGCCAAGGGGACCACGTGCAACATGGTCAATGGTTGGCCACAGTGTGTCCAAAACCGACCATCCTGCAGCGACGTCCACTGCCAGAAGGGAACCACATGCCAGGTGTTCGATGGTTGGCCACAGTGCATCCAAACCAAGACCACCATTAGAAGACCTTCCTGCAGCGACATCCAATGTTCCAAGGGGACCATTTGTAAGATGACAGATGGGTGGCCCAACTGTGTCTACCAACAACCTTCCTGTCATGATATCCACTGTCCTCAAGGGACCACCTGCAATATGGTCAACGGTTGGCCACAGTGTGTCCAAAACCGACCATCCTGTAATGAAATCACCTGCCAGAAGGGAACCACATGCCAGACAGTTGATGGCTGGCCAAGGTGTGTCCAAACAAAGACCTCCATTAGAAGACCTTCTTGCAGCGACATCCACTGTTCCAAGGGGACCACGTGCAAGATGACAGATGGGTGGCCCAACTGTGCCCACCATCAACCTTCCTGCAGTGACATACAGTGTGCCAAGGGCACAACCTGCACCATGACAGATGGGTGGCCTCGGTGTCTTCCCAGCTTTCCCCTCTTCAGCTCTGTCTCCTTGGGCCATCCCACCTCCATCCCCTCATTTTCCCCTGAGGTCTCATCACCTCCCATGTCCTGCATTGGCATCCACTGTTTCACCATCCCCACCTCCTGCCAACATGTGGCCTGCAAACCCGGCACCGCCTGTGTGGTGGTACATGGTCATCCGGCCTGTGTCTCCCGACCTTCCTGCAAGAACCTTCACTGCAAGGTGGGAATGGGCTGCAAGGTCCTCAACGGGTGGCCCCGGTGTGTCCGCGTCCCCTCGTGTGGTGACCGAAGGTGCCCAAATGGGTTGACCTGCCGGGTGGTGCAAGGGTGGCCCAAGTGCGTGAGGATGACAAGGAATGTGCCAGCCACGTCCTGCGCCGACCTCTCCTGCAAGTCTGGGACTGTGTGTCACCTGGTGGAAGGCGTCCCTCATTGTGTCCCCCATCTCAAGCTGACATGCTCCACTGTACGCTGCTCGGAAGGCGCCACGTGCCACATGGTGGAAGGCTGGCCCAAATGTGTGTCCAACCAACCTACCTGCAGCACCGTTCGTTGCCCCGTGGCCACCACCTGCCAGATGGTAGGGGGTTGGCCAACGTGTCTACCCAAGAAGCCATCCTGCGACACCGTCCGCTGCCCAGCTGGGACTGCTTGCCAGATGGTGGAGGACTGGCCCAAATGCGTGCCCAACAAACCCTCTTGCACTGAGGTGCATTGCCCAGTGGGGACAACATGCCAGCTGGTGGACAAGTGGCCCACTTGTGTGCCCAACAAACCATCGTGCAAGGATACGTATTGTCCAGCTGGAACAACGTGCCAGATCGTAGAGGACTGGCCCAAATGCGTGCCCAAGGAACCATCCTGCAACGACATCCACTGCCCATCTGGAACGACGTGCCAGATGGTGGAAACCTCACCAAGATGTGTCCCCAACCAGCCATCCTGCAAAGACCTGCGTTGCTTGGAGGGGGCAACGTGCCAGATGGTGGAGGGTTCACCCAAGTGTGTGGCCAACAAGCCATCTTGTGATGACCTGCGTTGTCCACCTGGAACGACATGCAAGACAGTGGAAACCACCCCCAGATGCCTCCCTGTGGCGCAGCCCCCACTTGTTTGCCACGTCCTGGGACGTTGGCGCTACCGGGCCTTCGATGGGAAGAACTACAGATTGGCAGGAGCTTGTACCCAGCTGCTGGTGACCACCTGCAGCGCCCAGTTGCCCGCCCTTGAGGTGACAGCAAGTGGGCAGGTTGGCAGGGGTCCAGGTGCCACTTTCAGCCACGTCACGCTCCGTGGTGATGGCTACGAGGTGGTCCTGCTCCGAGGAGAGGAAACAATGGCAAGGGTGAGGATACAGCCACAGGTGGAGCATGGGATGAGGGTTGGGGGTGGGTTATCTTCTCCAGGAGGAGACCCTGGAGGGAGACCAAGGTGACAGGTGTCCCAGCCAGTGTCCTCTCTTGCAGGTGGCTGGACGCCAGACCCGCCTGCCTCTCTCGCTGGCGGGGGGCCAGGTGCATGTGGAACGTCGTGGAGGGCAACGGCGGGTGACAACAAGCATGGGTGTGAGGGTGGCCTACGGCAGGGACGGCGCAGTGACGGTGACGGCACCAGCCATGCTACAGGGACAACTCTGCGGGGTCTGCGCACAGCCTGAGGAAGGGGACAGCGGGGGACAGGGGGGACAGTGCCGTGAGTGTGGGGGAGGTGTGGGTGGTGGGATGGAGGAAAGAGGTGAAGGAGGATGAAGGGGTGGAGAAATGGGGGGAGGAGGATGGAGGGAGGGAGAGCAGAATAGAGAAACGGATTGAGGGATCATGGGAGGGATGGATGGATAGATGGATGGATGATGAACCCTTCCAGAAGAACAACCGAATGAACCACTGCTCTTCCCACCCCCACAGCTCCATCCTGCTCACCCAAACACCCCCAGGAGCCCTGTGCAACCAACCCCTCCCCCATCCTTGCCCCTGTCTCCACCCCCGCCACCTGCTCTGCCCTGGGCATGGGCCACCTCCGCACCTTCGACCGGCTCCACCGGGACTTCCTTGTCTCCTGCCTCTACCTCCTGGCTGGACTCTGCCCCGGTGCTGGTGGCGGCGCCGAGTCCTTCCGCATCCTGGTGCGTGGCAGCCCTGGGGGCATCATCGGTGTTGAGGTCCTCGTGCACCACACACGTGTGGGGCTGGAAGCCGGGCAGGTGACGGTGAGTAGCTCTAGGAAGGAGTAGGGCAACATGAGGGCAGGGAGTAAGAGATGCAAGGAGTGAAGGGAGGTGTGAGGCTGGAGTAAGGCAGTGAGTAGCACATTCTCCCTGTACCGGTAGTAAGTGGGGAAGCATATTTTGGCCAAGTGAGGAGTAGCAGGCGTAAAGTGTGTTTTAGTTGGACAGGCTAGCCCAAGGACTGAGTAGAAAGCAAGCAGTGAGTAGCACATGAGTAGATGAGCAAGGTGGGAGGATGTAGAGAACAGAGAGCTGCCCCAAGATCTGGTGTCAGTTAAGAGTGAGTAGTGAGTGAGTGGCAATGGTGTAAGGAGTGTTTAAGAGGGGAAATACTGTAAGCTGGAAGTGCTGAATAGTCAGTGAGTAAAACCTAAGTAATAGGAAGGCTCACTTCCACAAGCTGTCTTGGAGAGCTGGTGCCAAGTGGTGAGCAGCAAGCAAGTAGCTTGTGAATAAACTATGAGTGGCGAGTGAGAAAACAAGCGTTGAGTGAGAAAGTTAAGAGTACCGCATGAGTAAACCCTGAGTAACAAGTGAATAAACCATGAGTATCGAGTAACAGGCTCCAGGATCGCCAAAAGGAGATTCCACCCCTCCTATGACCCCTATAACCCCCATTTAATCCCCCTTTCTCCCCCCCCACGCAGGTGAACGGTGTGCCCATCCGCCTGCCCCACACAGTGGGGACCTCGGGCGTGACCCTGGAGTCCCGGGGTTGGGAGGTGATGGTGAAGACACCCCGAGGGGTGACGGTGGCGTTTGATGGGCACCATGGCCGGGTGAGCGTTGGGGTGCCGGGACTTTACGGGGGGCGTCTCTGCGGGTTGTGCGGGGATTTCGATGGGGACCCCAGAAACGACGTGGTGCCGGCGGGGGGCACGGCGGAAAGGGGGGTGTGTGGGAAAGTTTCAGGGTGCCAGGGAGAAGGGAAAGGACAATTAGAGGGTGAGGAAGAGTGTGGGGTGGTGCTGAGGAAGGAGGGACCCTTCCGGTTCTGCCATGGGACCGTTCACCCCGAAACCTACTACCGGGATTGCATCGCCGACCGCTGCCACGGTGAGGGCGCCTGCCGCGTCGTCGCCGCCTATGCCGCCGCCTGCCAGGAAGCCGGGAAGAAGGTGATGGAGTGGCGCTCCAAGGGCTTCTGCCGTGAGTCACCCACACAGGGACTCGAGTGGGGTGGTGGTAGGGGGACACGGGATGGGACACGACCCCATAGAGGGACCTGGGGACTTCTGGGGACACGCCCAATAAAGTGACCTGGAGGGGGGGGACACAGGCCCATAATGCAGCCGGGGGGGTGGTACATGGCCCCATAGAGCACCCTGGGGGGTGGGGGCGGACAACACAGTCCCATAGAGCACCATGGGGACTTGGGGGAGCGGGACACAGGGCCCCCATAGAGCACCCTGGGGGGGGAGTGCACCAGGCAGGACAACACCCTCCCAACACCCTTCTCTCCCTCTCCCCCAGCCCCCAAGTGCCCATCTGGCACCCGCTACGCACTCTGCCCCCCCGGTTGCACCCACGGGTGCCGGGAGGGCTGCATCCCCCCCACCAGTAGAGGGGGCACCCATGGGTGCTGGGCCACGGCCACGCCAACGTCGGGGACCTGCCGGGCCGTGGGGACCCGCCACTACCTGAGCTTCGATGGGGCACCTGCAGCCGTGGGGGACAACTGCTCCTATGTGGTGGCGCAGAGTTGTGGCCCCCGCAAAGCCCAGCCCGCCTTTGATGTCACCGTCAACGACCCCCCCCGGGGCGGCAGTGGTGGGCGTAGGGTCATCATCAGCGTGGAGGAGCATCGTTGGGTGCTGCAGGGTGGGGAGGTGGAGGTGAGAGGGGGTGGGGGGAAGGGGGAAAAGGGAGGGCTGGGAAGTGGGGTTGGAGGGAGAGAAAGGAAGGGGTGAAGGTTGGGGGTAGAGGGGAAGGTTGGAGGGATGAAAGATGGAGGGAGGGACCAAGGTTGGGTGGAGGTTGGATGTAAAGGAGACAGGGACCAAGCTTCGATGAAGATGAGATGAAGAGATGAGCATTAGCTGGATGGAGGGAGGTGGGATGAAGGGAGAACAGATGAAGGCTGGAGGGAGATGAGATGGATGGGGAATGGATGAAGACCAGATGGAGGAGGAGGAGGGATGGAGGGAGGAAGAAGAAGAGATGAGGGGTGGATGGAGATGGATAGATCGTGAAGAGATTAAATGGAGACAAGACTGGACTGGGTGAATGGAGAAGGGGAGGAAGGGAGGGAGAAACCCGGTGGAGCATGGATGGGTGGCTGAAGAAGGCCACAGGTGGAGGAACCAAGAAGGTTGCCTGGAGAAGGCCGGAGGCCCAGGTGGGGCAGCCCAGCAGGTCCCCTCCCTCACTCCAACCCCTCTGGTGGCAGGTGGACGGCGCCGCGGTGTCGCTGCCCTTCTGCCTTCAGGGCCGGACCGTCTGTGTGACCTCCCAAGGTGCCACCACTCTCCTCTTCCTCGCTGACTTCGGCCTCCGGGTAACCGTGGGTCCCGCTGCCGCGGTGGCCATCACTGTGTCCCCGCGGTACCAGAACGGCACCTGTGGCCTCTGCGGCAACTTCGACGGTCACCCCTACAATGACCACCTCTACAAGGCCACCGGTGCCACCACCACCACTGCGTGTCATCGGCCCTGCCCGGGTCCCTCGTGTCCTCCCTGTCGTCAGTCCCCCAAACGAGCCTTCGTCCACACCGAGCTCTGTGCTCTTCTCCGGGCTCCCCGAGGTCCTTTTGGGGACTGTCATGCCGTGGTCCATCCCGGGGTCTTCTTGGACGTCTGTCTGCGCGAGCTCTGCGAGGCTCCGGAGGACAAGCAGGTCCTCAAGGAGGTCCTGGGTGCTTACGAAGCCGCCTGCCTCCAGGCCGGGGTTCGGGTGGGACCCTGGAGCACCCCCAACCTCTGCCGTGAGTTGGGGACCACGGGGACCTGGGGTGGGAGGTGGACACGAGGCCATGGGGCTCCTACATGGCCACCCATGATGGCCACCCACACCTGTGTGTCATCCCAGGACATCCCCATGTCAACGGTGACCTCGTGGTGTCCATCTCTCTGTCCTCCATCTCTCTGTCCTCCCATGACACCCATGAGGACCTCTTGGTATCCCTCCCTGTGTCTTCCCTGTCCCTCCATGGTGTCACCACGGTGCACATCCACCTGTGACATCCCTAGGTGTCCCACCCATTACATCCCTCTGTCCATCTGTGGCATCCTTGTTGCCCCCCACCCCCATCTGCAACTTCTCTACCTGTTCCTCTCCAAGGTGTCACCCGTCCTCACGTCCCCACCAACCCTCTTGTCACCTACAGCCCCATGGTGCCCCACTGACTCTCGCTGTCGCCCCGGTGTCACCTGCGTCCACCGCCAGACGCTGCTGAGGAGGGACCTGTCTACAGGTGAGGAGGGGACACGGTGGGGATGGGATGGGACCCCCAGGGGATGGGAACACGATGGGGACATCGGGTGGGAGGAGATCCGGGTGAAGGAGCAATGTGTGGGGTGGAGAAATCATGAAGAGAGGGGGAATGGAAGGGTGAGGAGATGGAGGGTGGGGGGTGGTTGGGTGATGGGTGGACAGATGGACGGACACATTGAGGAGCTTCTTCAGCTGGAGGGAGAGAAGTCCCTGAAAGGGGGAAGGAGGGAGAAGTAAGAGGCCACTAAGGTGAGATGGGGGGAGAAACCCTGGGGGTGGCTGGGATGAGGAACCAGCGGGTGAGGAGAGGGGACAGGGAGACCACGAGGACAGACAGATGGACAGAAGAGGGGATGGATAAACCACGAAGACAGGCGGACAGACGCCAAGAGGAGGAAGAGCTGGAGACCTGAAGGAAGGGGAGGCTGGATGGAGGGGTGGGAGGGGGCAATGGTGGGACGGGGGCGACACCCTGACCCCGCGTCCCCTCCCCAGGCCAGCTGCTGGGAGCGCTGCCACTACGAGGCCTCGGCCAGACCCTGGTGGCCCCCGGGGACGCTGTGGGCCAGGTCCTGGGGGTGCCCTTTGGTCTTCGGCCCCTCCAAGGTGTCCCCTTGGTCCCATAGTGCCTCTGTGTCCCCAGAGGAGCACCCAAGGGTGGGGACAACAGGGACACCTGGATGTCCAGGCAGCGGGTTGTCCCCTCCCCTGGTCATCCCACCACCATGGTGGCCAATAAAACCTTCTGGTTCCATCTCTGGGTGGTGTCTTTGGTCTTGGGGACACCCCACCCCTGGGGACACCCCACCCCCATCAGCCACAACCCAAAAATCAGTTCAACCCTTTATTGGCCGTGCCACCACACTGGTGACAGCGGTGTCCCCTCCCCAACACCGGTGACAAGTGTGTCCCCATCCCCACCCCGCGGGTGATGGCGGCGTCACCACCACCCCCCCCACGCCGGTGACATGGGTGTCCCCTCCCCTCCTCGGGGGGTGGGTGCAGCTCAGATCTTTCCAGGGAAGGTCCCCGCCTCACGGAGCTCGTCCCACGTTGTCACCTGGGGGGGAGGGTGACACCGAGGAGGGGGTGAGGGACATGAGGGGGTGGGGAGTGTCAGGGTGACATCACCAGGGACACTGCATGGTGATGTCTAGGGGGACATGGGGACACCGTGGGGACACCAGGGGCTGTGGGGCACCATAGGGGACCCAAGGACATCAGGGACACTGAGGGGACCCCAGGGCCTGAGGAGACACCAAGGGGACCCCAAGGGGGACCCAAGGATGCTGGGGACACTGAGGGGACTCCACAGGTTGTGGGGACCCCATGGGGGACCCAAGGACATTAGGGACACTGAGGGGACCCCAAGGGCTGTGGGGATACCAATGGGACCCCAGGGAGGACCCAAAGATGCTGGGGACACTAAGGAGGACCCCAGGGGTTGTGGGGACCCCATGGGGGACCCAAGGACGTTGGGGACACCAAGGGTGCACCAAGAGTGACCCAAGGGCTGTAGGGACATCATGAGGGATCTGAAGGCCATGGGGCCACCACTGGGAATGCTGTTGGGGATCTGAGGACCTTGGGGACACCCCATGGGGGACCTGAGGACCTCAGGGACACCTCTGGGACCACCACTCACCCAGGAGGTGGGACACAGCGACTTGTAGACACGGAAGTACCACTGGCAGGGCGTCGCATCCGCCCCCTTGGCCGCCATGGCCTTCTCACAGCGGTGGAAATCTGGGGACAAGGGGACAACCAGGGGGTGACAGGAAGGTGGGGGGATGGGGAGGGGACACCCAGACCCCTCCCCTGCCCAGGGTGGGGGGTGGAGGAGGGGCGGTACCCAGGTAGTTCTGCCAGCAGTTGCGGGTCTGGTTCTGGTTGGGGAAGCGGCTGTCGAAAGGCGCCGTCTTGTAGCGCTCCAGCTTGGTCTTGATGTCCTCTGCCATGGCTGGGGGAGGTTAATGAACACTAATTAGCAGTAATTAATGAGCGAGGAGGAGAATTCACTCATTCGCTGCGTGGTTTGGGGTTCATTAGGAGCTCGTTGCTCCCCCGGTTGTGTCTCAACCTGGGAGAAGAAATACCCCCGGTAGAATGGGGACAGACACGTTAATTACCCCAATTAATTAATTAGCATGAGGCTAAGCATGGCTAATTAATTAGCGAGGTGATTAGGGGAAATCAATAGCCTCAAGAACTTATTGGTGGGATTAATATCCAGTCACTTCTCCAGCAAACCCCCACTGCCTCCCAGTGATATTCCGCAGCCCTCCCAGTAACCCCCCCGCTGCCTCCCAGTAACCCCCCCCCACTGCCTCCCAGTAACCCTCCCCCGCTGCCTCCCAGTAATATCCCCCAGCCCTCCCAGTAACCCCCCCGCTGCCTCCCAGTAATATCCCCCAGCCCTCCCAGTAACCCCCCCACTGCCTCCCAGTAACCCCCCCCATTGCCTCCCAGTAACCCCCCCCGCTGCCTCCCAGTAATATCCCCCAGCCCTCCCAGTAACCCCCCGCTGCCTCCCAGTAATATCCCCCAGCCCTCCCAGTAACCCCCCCGCTGCCTCCCAGTAACCCCCCCGCTGCCTCCCAGTAACCCCCCCCCGCTGCCTCCCAGTAACCCCCCCCGCTGCCTCCCCGTGCCCCCAGTAGCTCTCCCAGTCCCTCACAGGGCTTCAACTAAGCCCCCCAGTCCCTTCCAGTGCTCCCAGTAACCTCCCAGTACCCACCCCACCCCTCCCCGTTACCCCCGCCACCCCCCGCCCCTCCCAGTGCCCCCAATAACCCTCCAATTGCCCCCAGTAGCCCCCCCAATCCCTCCCAGTAGCCACCCCACCCCTCCCAGTTACCAAATACCCCTCCCAGTGCTCCCAGTAGCCCACCAGTTACCGCCGACTCCGCTTCAAAGTGACTTTCACCGCCGCCGCCCTCCGGCCGGAACCACCGAGACGCGCCGGAAGTGCAGCGCGCCACCGGAAAGGACGCAACCCTCGCGCTTCGTTTGTATTTCGGGGCATGAAAAGGGCCAGGAAACCATCGAGACGCGGAGGATAGAGCGGCCGGCGAGGAGAGGGCGGAACTCGGAGGACCGCGGTGACCACAGAGAGGACGCCGGAGGACTGAGCGTCGACATCGGCGCCTACCCGGAAGTGCCCCCGACACACACCGAAATGGACCCCCCAAAAATGGTCCTTCCCAGACCCTCCCAATGCCCCCAGACCCCCCCAATCCCTTCCAGCCCCCTCCCAGTACACACCAGCCCGCTCCCAGTCCTTCTCAGTCCCTCCCAGTTCACACCAGCCCGCTCCCAGTCCCTCCCCGGGGGTGAGGGGGGCGCGGACTCGTGCGCTAGGACCCAGGGGAGCCCCACTCGCAGCCGCCCTTTGAGGGCACTTCCGCCCGGCCTGGGGCGGAGCCGTGACGTCGGGTGCGCTGGGGCGCATGCGCGGGCCTGAGGGCCGGCGGAAGGGGGCGGGGACTGGGAATGATGCATTTCCGGTCCCAGCAGCGGGACGAGTGAGGCTCCTCGTGGTGCAGCGGCGGGATGAGGCCAGGTGGGACTGGGGGGGACTGGGGGGGACTGGGAGGGACTGGGAGGGGGCTGTGAGGGGGCTGGGGGGGACTGGGGGGGACTGGGAGGGGGCTGGGAGGCACTGGGGGGGACTGGGAGGGGGCTGGGAGGGACTGGGGGGGACTGGGGGGGCTGGGAGGGACTGGGAGGGACTGGGAGGCGGCTAGGGGCATTGGGAGGGGCTAGGGGGTAACTGGAATAGGACTGGTGTGTACTGGGAGGGACTGGGAGGGGGCTGGAAGGGACTGGGAGCGGGCTGGGGGCATTGGGAGGGACTGGGGGGTAACTGGGATAGGACTGGTGTGTACTGGGAGGGGGCTGGAAGGGACTGGGGGGTCTGGGGGCATTGGGAGGGGCTGGAGGATAACTGGGAGGGGGCTGGTGTGTACTGGGAGGGGGCTGGAAGGGACTGGGGGCGGGCTGGTGTGTACTGGGAGGGACTGGGAAGGACTGGGAGGGGGCTGAAAGGGACTGGGGGCGGTCTGGGGGCAGTGGGAGGGACTGGGGGGTAACTGAGATAGGGTTGGTGTGTACTGGGAGGGACTGGGAGGGGGCTGGTGTCTACTGGGAGGGGGCTGGAAGGGACTGGGGGGGTCTGGTGGCATTGGGAGGGGCTGGAGGATAACTGGGATAGGACTGGTGTGTACTGGGAGGGGGCTGGTGTGTACTGGGAGGGGGCTGGAAGGGACTGGGGGCGGGCTGGTGTGTACTGGGAGGGACTGGGGGTAACTGGGCTAGGACTGGTGTGTACTGGGAGGGGGCTGGAAGGGGGCTGGTGTGTACTGGAAGGGACTGGGAGCGGGCTGGTGTGTACTGGGAGGGACTGGGAAGGACTGGGAGGGTGCTGGAAGGGACTGGGGGTGGTCTGGGGGTACTGGGAGGGGCTAGGGGGTAACTGGGATAGGACTGGTGTGTACTGGGGGGCTGCTGAGAGGGGATTGGGATGTGCTGGGGTGGGACTGGGATGGACTGGGCTAGGACGGGTATATTGGGAGAGGGACTGGGAGGGTACTGGGGTATACTGGGGTGAGACTGGGATGGATTGGGGGGTATCGGGGATGGACTGGGGGTAACAGAGGGACTGGGAGGGACTGGGATGAGATTAGAGTAACTGGGGGCAACTGGAAGAGAACTGGGGTGAGAACTGGGGGGTAGCTGATGGGCATACTGGGAGTGAACTGGGACAAACTGGCTTGGATTTGGGGGGAACTTGGGATGGGACTGGGGTTGATTCAGATAAACTGGGGGGGACTAGAATGGGTCTGGGAGGAACTGGGCTGGGCTGGGAAGGACCAGAGTAGGACTGGTATGTACTGGGGGTGGCTGGGAGGAACTGGGATTAACTGGAGAGGAACTGGGAGGAGATTTGGGTTGAACTGGGCTCGATAAAGCTATACTGGTATAAACTGGGGTGGCTTGAGGGGTGGGAGAAGGGGGGGGCAAGGGGTGAACTGGGAGGGTCGTTGTGCTGTACTGGGAATGCTGGGAGCCCCCTGGGCAGGGCCTGGGAACTCCCAGCAGCACTCCCAGTCTGTCCCAGTGCTCCCAGTTGCCCCAGTTTGACGGTGCTCTTTGCAGGGTTCAGCCCCTGGGGGGGGCGCGGTGGCGGCTTCAGAGGGGGTCGAGGTAGGTGTGGCCCCTCCCAGTCAGACCAGTCCAGCCTTGACTGGGAGCCCCAGTTCCCTTCAATCTCCCTAATTTCCCAGTATGCCCAGTTAGACCCCCGTTCCTCCTCCCAGTATGCCCCCTTCCCCTCCCTGCACCCCCCTTTCCTTTGCCCAGTTTGCCCAGTTAACCCCTGTCCCTTTCCCAGTATGCCCAGTTCCTTCCCTGTTGCTTCCCAGTTCCCTCCCAGTTCCCTCCCAGTACTCCTGGGTGCAGCCAGACCGGCTCCCAGTATCCCCAGTCGCACCGTGCCCCCTTCCCCCAGTTCTTCCCAGTGCACTCCAGTAAGCCCAGTTCCCTTCCCAGTGCACTCCAGTAAGCCCAGTTCCCCTCCCAGTGCCCCCCAGTAAAACCAGTTGCTCTCCCTATGCCCCCAGTAAGCCCAGCCCCCTGTGTGTGCCCCCAGACCTCCCCCAGTGCTCCCAGTAAGGCCTGTCCCTCCCAGAAAGCCCAGTCAACCCTCCCAGTTCCATTCCCAATTCCCCCCAGTAACCCCAGTCCCCCCAGTAACCCCAGTCTCCCCAGTTCCATTCCCAGTCTCCCCAGTTCCATTCCCAGTAACCCCAGTTCCCCCAGTAACCCCAGACCCCCCAGTTCCATTCCCAGTAACCCCAGTTCCATTCCCAGTAACCCCAGTTCCCCTCCCCATCCCCCCCGTAACCCCAGTCCCCCAGTTCCATTCCCAGTCTCCCCAGTAACCCCAGTTCCCCCAGTAACCCCAGTCCCCCCAGTTCCATTCCCAGTAACCCCAGTTCCCCTCCCCATCCCCCCCGTAACCCCAGTCCCCCAGTTCCATTCCCAGTCTCCCCAGTCCCCCCAGTTCCCCCAGTAACCCCAGTCCCCCCAGTTCCATTCCCAGTCCCCCCAGTTCCATTCCCAGTCCCCCCAGTTCCCCTCCCAGTCCCCCCAGTAACCCCAGTTCCCCCCAGGTGGATCCTTCCAGTCCCGGGGGGGTCCCCGCGGGGGCGGGGCCAGGGGGCGTGGCCGAGGCGGCCCCTCCCGCGGGGGGCGGGGCTCCCGCGGGGGGCGGGGCGGAGGCGGCGGCTTCCGGGGCGGCAGGAAGGTGACGGTGGAGCCGCACAGGCACGAGGGTGAGGGGTGGGGCCTGGGGGGCGGGGCCTGGGGGCGTGGCCGGGGGAGGGCGGGGCCGGGGGCGGGGCCTGAGGGGCGGGGGAAGGTTAAAGGGGTGGGTGATGGGAGGGGGTGTGGCTTGAGGGGCTTAACAGGGCTTGATTGGCCTAAGTCAAAGGGGGCGGGGCTTAAAGGGGCGGGGCTTGAGGGGGCAGTTGGGTGGGGGGGGCAGGGGCTGTTGAAGGGGCTTTTGTGGGGTTGAGGGGAGGGGGAGGGGTCAGTTGGGGGTGCTGGGGGGCTCAGGGGGGGTGGGGGTGGCAGCTGGTGTTTCTGGGGGGTTTTTGGGGAGGGATGGGGGCAGTTGGGGGTCCCAGGGGTCACTGACTTCCCCCCCCCAGGGGTGTTCATCTGCCGGGGGAAGGAGGATGCGCTGGTCACCCGCAACCTCGTCCCGGGGGAGTCGGTGTACGGAGAGAAGAGGATCTCGGTGGAGGTACTGGGAGGTGGCTGGAAGGAGTGGGGGGGACTGGGAGGGGGTTGGAAGAACTGGGAAGTGGCCAGGGGTAACTGGGAGGGGACTGGTTGTGACTGGGAGGAGTACTGGGGAGACTGGGAGTGGGCTAAAAGGACTCGGAGGTGGCCAGAGGTAACTGGGAGGGGACTGCAGGTAACTGGGGGGGCACTGGGGGGAACTAAGAGGGTACTGGGAATCTCGGAGGAGCCTAAGGAAGCGGTTGACTGCGATCCACCTGTAGGGAACTGGGGTTACTGGGGGGACTGGGAATGGAACTGGGGGGACTGGGAGGGTTGACTGGGCTTTCTGGGAGGGACAGGCCTTACTGGGAGCACTGGGGGAGGTCTGGGGACACACACGGGGGACTGGGCTTACTGGGGGCATGAGGAGGGTGACTGGTTTTATTGGGGGGCACTGGGAGGGGAACTGGGCTTACTGGAGTGCACTGGGAAGAACTGGGGGAAGAGGCACTGGGAGGGGAGCAGGGGAACTGGGAAGGAGCGGGGGGCAGTTGGGAAAGCATCAGGGTGTGTTGGCCATAACTGGGAGGTGACACAAGGCACTGGGGGTAACTGGGAGAGTCCTGGGGTGACTGGGAGTGGTGTGGTAGCCCGCCAAGACCTTCTCAAACCCCATACTGGGAGCACGGGGATGTGGCACTGGGAGGGCAGAGCCACCCCTGGGGGGGTGTCACAGCTGGTGGGTGACACCTCCTCCGGGTGTCCTTGTCCCCAGGACGGTGACACCAAGGTGGAGTACCGCGCCTGGAACCCGTTCCGCTCCAAACTGGCGGCCGCCATCCTGGGCGGCATCGACCAGATCCACATCCGCCCGGGCACCAAGGTCCTGTACCTGGGCGCCGCCTCGGGGACAACCGTGTCCCACGTCTCCGACATCGTGGGACCGGTGAGACGCTCCACGGGGGCGGCACCGGGTGGTGGGACACCAGCGGGGGCTTGGGAGGGGCTGGAGACCCCCCCTCTCTGTGTCCTTGGGGACACCCGTGAGGTGGTTGGCGTGGGGACAAGGAGGTGACACCGTGAGCCCCATGGGGACGTCACCGGGTGGTCCTGGGGTGGTGAGGACATCCCTGTCCCCCTCTCCCCAGGAGGGGCTGGTTTACGCCGTGGAGTTTTCCCACCGCTCGGGCCGGGACCTCATCAACGTGGCCAAGAAACGCACCAACGTCATCCCGGTCATCGAGGACGCGCGGCACCCCCACAAGTACCGCATGCTGATCGGTCAGTCCTGGGGGGGGGGGGTGGGGCTGGAGAATTTCGCGGTCCCTGAAGGTCTGGGAGGTGGTTTTGGGGTTCCTCGGCAGGGTTTGGAGGCACCTTGAGGTGCCTCCAAGAGGATTTTAGGGGCTTCTGAAGATCCAAGGTGGGTTTTGGGGGGACCTGGAGAAGACTTTTGGGGTCCCTGAAGGTCTGGGAGATGGTTTGGGGTTCCTCAAGGGGGGTTGGAGGCACCTCCAGGGGTTCCTGGGGTGTTTGGGGGGTTCCTGGGGAGACGTTTTGGGGTCCTGGGAGATCTGAGCAGGAATTTGGGGGGAGGAGAGGGAGGGGTTGGGGTGGTGGTGGTGGCTTGGGGGGGTTTCGGGGTGCCCTGAGTGGGGCTTGGGTGGTTTGGGGGTGCCCTGATTTGGGGGTCCCCCCTTGCCCCAGGCATGGTGGACGTGATCTTCGCGGACGTGGCGCAGCCGGACCAGACGCGCATCGTGGCGCTCAACGCCCACAACTTCCTGCGCAACGGCGGCCACTTCGTCATCTCCATCAAGGTGACCAGTAACCACCAGTATCTCGCACTGGGGGGCAGCTAGGGGGCACTGGGGGGCAATAAACACCAGTAAGGCCTGGCTGGGGCACAGCAAGGCCCAGTAAGGCCTGGCTGGGGCCCAGTAAAGCCCAGTAGGGGCTGGCTGGGGCCCAGTAAAGCCCGGTCAGGCCCAGTAAGGCGCGGTGAGCCCACAGGCCAACTGCATCGACTCGACGGCGCCGGCTGAGGCCGTGTTCGCGGGGGAGGTGAAGAAGATGACGGCCGAGCAGATGAAGCCGCAGGAGCAGCTCACGCTGGAGCCCTACGAGAGGGACCACGCCGTGGTGGTGGGGGTCTACAGGTGGGACTGGGAGAACTGGGATAGTCTGGGGGAGGGAGTGGGAGGGACTGGGGGAGGGAGTGGGAGGGACTGGGATGAGCTGGGAGGGACAATGGGATGGGCTGGGGGCACTGGGCGGGGGACTGGGAGGGACTGGGAGGGGAGTGGGAAGGACTGGGATGAGCTGGGGGGGACAATGGGATGGGCTGGGGGCACTGGGCGGGGGACTGGGAGGGACTGGGGGGGGAGCGGGAAGGACTGGGATGAGCTGGGGGGGACAATGGGATGGGCTGGGGGCACTGGGAGGGGGAGGGGGAGGGACTGGGAGGGGAATTGGTGGAAGGGGAGGGAGAAATGGGAAAGGGGAGGGGCCACTGGGAGACGACCCTGCCCCTCAACCCCTCCCAGTACTGGGCTGTACTGGGAGGGGTGTGAGGGGGAACTGGGAGGCCTGGGGGGGGGGGGTCATGTGATGAAGGTGACACCCCCCCCCCCCCTTCCCTCCCCCCAGGCCGCCCCCCAAGCAGAAGTGAAGTGATGCCTTTTCCTCCTGGGGGTGGGGCCACGCAGGCTCCGCCCACCGAGGGGGCGTGTCCTAATGTGGCCATGGTCACTGCTACTCCCGCGTGTGGGCGTGGCTAGAGGAGCCCCGCCCCTTTGTGGGCGGGGTTAACAGCCACGCCTGTTCCTGGGCTGGGGGGGGGAGGGGGGCAGAAACGGGGGTGTTTTTTTAATTAAAATAAAGGGTAAAAGGCAGCTCGTGGCTGGGGGGACAAATTGGGGGTAATTAGGTGTTTAATTGGGGGTGATTAAGTCATTAAAGCCGGGGGATGGGGGCTAATTTGAGGTGGTTATGGCTGGAGAAGGTAATTAATGGTGAGGCTGGGGGGTATTAGGTCCTGGGGGGGGCGGTAATTAATTAGGGGATCATTAGGTCATTGAATGGGGGACGAGTAATTGGAGGGTGATTCGGTTATTGGTGGGGGGGTAATTAATGCTTGGGGGGGGGAACTGGGGGGGTTATAATTGGGGGATAATTAACAGTTAGGGTTAATTACCCGTGGGGGGTTAATGAGTCCCTGGGGCTGGTTCATCCTTGGGGGGGAAGGGGTAATTGATCTAGGATGGGGGGGTAATTAGGGTGGGGGGAGGGCCGGGCTGGCCGGCGGGGGCGGGGGCCTGCCCGCGGGGGGGGCGGGGCCTGCCGGCCGGGGGGCGTGGCTTCCAGCCCGGCCCACTTACGGGCGAGCCCGCCCGCATCTAAGCGCACCGCCTCCTTCCCGCGCATGCGCCGAGGGTGTGAGGGGCGGGTGGGCGGTGCGCGTCGCCGACGTCGGGCGAAGGAGGCGGGACCAGAAGCCTGGCAAACCGCTTGCTCATTGGCCGGGAGGGAGGGGAAAAGCCCGTTCGGGTTTCTCATTGGCTGGCCAGAGCCGGGTGGCGGGCGGGGCCGCGCAAGCGCGGGAGCGGAGCGGCGCGGCGGGTTTGTTGTGGGCGCCATCTTGGCCGGGCATTACTGGGAAATCCCCCGGGCGCCGCCGCCCCCCGGCCCCGCTCCGGGCCCGGCCCCGGCCCCGCCGCTCCCCGGCCCGGCCCCGGCCGTTCCCCCGGCCCCGGCCGCTCCCCGGCCCCGCCGCTCCGGCCACCGCAGGTGAGACTTTCCCCATCCCTCCCTTCGGTTCCCCGCGGGGCCGGTGCCCCTTCTCCGGGGGGGGGGGTGGGGGGGGGGAGGCTGCGGCTGAGGCCGGCGCCAAGTGTGGGGCCTGCGGGGACCGGGAGGTGCGGGGGGGCCGGCCCGGCAGCGGGGAGGGAGCGGGAGGAGGCTCCGGCGGCGCTCGCTTGGCCAGGGCGGAGCGGCCCGGCCCAGTAGGGACCCTCCTGTCCCAGTATGGGCCCTCCCGGCCCAGTACAGAGCGTCCTGTCCCAGTATGGGCCCTCCCGGCCCAGTACAGAGCGTCCTGTCCCAGTATGGGCCCTCCCGGCCCAGTACAGAGCGTCCTGTCCCAGTATGGGCCCTCCCGGCCCAGTACAGAGCGTCCTGTCCCAGTATGCGCCCTCCCGGCCCAGTACAGAGCGTCCTGTCCCAGTATGGGCCCTCCCGGCCCAGTACAGAGCGTCCTGTCCCAGTATGGGCCCTCCCGGCCCAGTACAGAGCGTCCTGTCCCAGTATGGGCCCTCCCGGCCCAGTACAGAGCGTCCTGTCCCAGTATGGGCCCTCCCGGCCCAGTACAGAGCGTCCTGTCCCAGTATGGGCCCTCCCGGCCCAGTACAGAGCGTCCTGTCCCAGTATGGGCCCTCCCGGCCCAGTACAGAGCGTCCTGTCCCAGTATGCGCCCTCCCGGCCCTGTACAGAGCATCCTGACCCCGCATGGGTCTTCCCTGCCCAGTATAGAGCGCCCTGTCCCAGTATGGGCCCTCCCGGCCCAGTATAGAGCATCTTGGCCCAGTATAGAGTGTCCTGGCCCAGTATCGGCTTTCCCCGTCCCTGTACCCACCCCAGTATGGTTTCCCTCCCGTCCTAGTATGATCTACTCTAGTCCCAGTATGGAATTCCCCCTACCATGCCAGTATGGAACCCCTCTTGGCCCAGCATGGAGCATCCTGTCCCAGTATGAGCCCTCCTATCCCAGTGTGGACCCTCCTGTCCCAGCACAGAGCATCCCATCCCAGTATGGGCCCTCCCCACCCCGTCCTAATATGGACCCCAGTATGGATTCCCTCTTGTCCCGGTATGACCTCCCCCAGTCCCAGTATGGAATCCACTCCCATCTCAGTATAGACTCTGACATCCCAGTACGGGTTCCCTGCAGGCTCAGTATGACCTTTCTCTCCCAGTGCAGACTCTCTCCATCCCAGTATGGACCCTCCTTCATCCCAGTGTGACCCCCCCGCAGTCCCATCATGAACCTCCTCTTCCCAGTATGGGCCTTCCTGTCCCACTGTGGGCCCCTCACAGTTCCAGTATGGATCTCCCTGTCCCACTATGATGCTCTCTCAGTATCAATACAGCTCTTTCCTTTGGTCCAGCCCCAATACTCCCTCCATACTGGTTTCAGTCCCCCCAGTATTGGTTGGACATTCCAGTCCCATCCCACTTCCCCCAGTTCCATTTCCATTTGTCCCAGTTCCCCCCAGTCACCATCACTCCCAAGGTAAACTGAGGCATGGAGCCCTGACCTCTCCACTACTCCAGTCCACTCCCGCCCCCATACTGATCCATACTGGTTTGTTCCAGGTTCCCACCCCCTCCTTAATACTCTCTAGTGTGTGGGGGGAAGGAATTTAGGACCAAGGGTGGCTGTTTAGGACCCAGCAGTGGGGTGGGGGGGGTGGGGATAATTTAGGCTACGCCCCTCCTCAAAGCCCCTCCCACTGCCAACCTATTGGCTGCTGGGGTAGAGGGGCAACCAATAGGAAGGCTGTTGCTATGGCAGCATCAACCAGGCAGCGATGGGCACAGCTTCATCATCCTCACCCCCCCCACCCCCCCCAAACCTCCTCAGGAGGGGACATGGCCTGAAGGAAGGGGTGTGTCCAAGCCCCCCTCTCACCTGCCCTGTTCACTCTGGTCCCTACTGATGACCCCCCCACTGGTTTATTCCCTCCAATGAAGTAAAGCCACCGAGGTTTGTGCTGCCGTTCACTCTGAACCCTACTGATGACACCACCTTCTTCCCTCCTCTGGCCTTAGGGTGGGTACGGGGGGGAGGGGGGGGGGGTCAGGGATAGATTTTAGGGGGGAGGAGGGGTTGTCTGTGCCCCCCACATCCCATAATTTCCTTCTCACAGGTGGCACCGGTAGCGCAGGATGCCCGGGACCGACCTGGCCGGGCTTTTTATTCCGCTCTGAGCCCAGGATGTCGGGCCAGTCCAGCCATGCTCCTCCATTCGCCAGCATCCAGCCCATGGCTGAGCCCCCCCAGGTACCCCCGAAATTTGAGGTGGGCGGGGGAGGAGGAGGAGGCAGGGGGACACCCTTCATCCTAAGAAAATGAGGGACACCCTGAAATTTGAGGAGGGGGGACAATGACACCTTCTGTCATAATAAAATGAGGGATGAGGGGCACTAGGACCCCTGCTCCAGTCCCCATGAAAGGGGGGGCACTAGGATCCTGCCTTAGTCCCAGTGAAACTGGGGGGAGGGGGATGGGCATTAGGACCCTGCCCTTCTCCCACTGAAATGGGGGGAGTGAGGGGGGGGGCATTAGGACCCTGCCCTTCTCCCACTGAAATGGGGGGGGGAGGCACTAGGACCCCTGCTCTTCTCCTAAAGAAATGGGGGGGCAGGGGGGGCACTAGGACCCTTGGGGTGACTCTGGGGGGGGGACGGGACACCCCTAAAACAAACCAAGGGGGGGTTGGGAGGGGTGTGTGTCTATGGGTTGCGATCACAGGTGAGCCAGAAGCCCCCCCCCCCAACCCTCACAATAAGCCCCTCCCAGTTTATCCCAGTCCCTCCTTCCAGAGCCCACCGGGTGATACTGCAGACACCCCACCCCAAATCTCAGTGTCCCCCACCTCACCCATCACCCCCCCACACCCCCCCCCCCCTCCCACAATAGATCCTTCCGGAGCTGAGCCTGCTGCAGCGCCGCATCCCGCGGAGCTTCCGGGACGCGGGCACCGCGCCCCTCCGCAAGCTCTCCGTCGACCTCATCAAGACCTACAAGCACATCAATGAGGTCAGCTGGGGGGGGGGGATGGCACCCATGGGTGCTGGGGGGGTGGGTTTGGCACCCACAGGTACCCCAGGATGGGTTATAAGCCTGTAGAGATGGGGGGCTGGCACCCATGGGTGGTCCCAGGGGGGTTATAGGCCCATAGAGATGGGGGGCATGGCACCCATGGGTGTCCCAGGAGGAATATAGCCCCCATGGAGAGGGGCTATAAACCCCCCCATAGAGGGGGCCCTGCCACCCATGGGTGCCCTGGGGGGGTTATAGGCCCATGGAGAGGGGCTATAACCCCCCCATAGAGGGGGGCCCTGCCACCCATGGGTGCCTTGTGGGGTTATAGCTCCCTTTATACGAAGTATTCAACACCCAGGGGTGCCCCAAATGGCTTCTGCTGCCCCCCCCCCCATGTAGGGGTCCTTGCCACCCAGGGGGGTTATAACACCCCATAGAGGGGTCTTTGCCACCCAGGGGTGCCCCAGGGGGGTTATAATGCCCCGTAGAGGGGTCTTTGCCACCCAGGGGTGCCCCAGGGGGGTTATAATGCCCCGTAGAGGGATCTTTGCCACCCATGGGTGCCCCAGGGGAGGTTACATGTGGCATTCAACACCCAGGGGCTGCCCCAAATAGGTCTTCTACCCCCCAATACAGCGATCCCCCACCTACCTTAGACCCCCCTTCCCCCGCTCCCCCCCATCACCCCCGTTTCCCCCCCTCCCCCAGGTTTACCTACGCCAAGAAGAAGCGGCGGGCGCAGCAGGGGCCCCCCGAGGACGCGGGCACCAAGAAGGAGCGTCGCCTCTGCAACGAGGGCTACGACGACGACAACCACGACTACATCGTGCGCAGCGGCGAGCGCTGGCTGGACCGCTACGAGATCGACTCCCTCATCGGCAAAGGCTCCTTCGGACAGGTTTGGGGGGGGGGGGGTCCTGATATACCCCTGTTCCTGCAGCTCCAGCCCCCGGGGGGTGGGGGGGGGGGGGTCCCCACACACCTACACAGCGTTTTTCGGGGTGTCCCCCCGCCGTTACCCATGGGGTCTCTCTGTTGCTCCCAGCTCCCTCACAACATGCCCAAGGTTCTCTATGGCAGGTTTTGGGGGGTCCCTCAAAGCCACCCTTGGGGTCCCTGAAGCGTTTTGTGGGTCCCCCAGACCCTGCCTCAGGGTCTCTACAGCATTTCGGGATCCCCCAAACTACACTCCGGTCACCTCCCATTTCCCCTCCTTCCCCCTGGAGACACCCAAATCCCATGAACAGCCCCTTGGAGACTCCCAAACCCCTCAGGCACCCCTCAGAAGCCCCCCAACCCACTCATTCCCCCTCAGAACCCATCTCCCTCTCCCTTGTTTTCCTCCTCTCCCACCTCAACCTTTCACCCTTCCCCTCCCTTCACCCCACTTGTTTTTAAGCTTCCCCCCAACACCCCTCTTTCCCCCCCCGACCCCTTATTTAGGTGGTGAAGGCCTACGACCACCAAGCCCAGGAGTGGGTGGCCATCAAGATCATCAAGAACAAGAAAGCCTTCCTCAAACCAGGCCCAGATCGAGCTGGCGGCTCCTCCAGCTGATGAACCAGCACCACACCGAGATGAAATACTACATCGGTCGGTGTCTCAAGGGGGGGCAGCTTTTTGGGGTGGGGGTGGGGTGGTAGAGGGGGACCTAAAGGGGTGGTGCTTAACGTTGGCTTAACGAAGCACCACTTACCGAGGCGCCGGGGGGGCGGGCGGGTGGGGGGGGATTTTGTTGTGGTGGGTGCGGTGTGTTCTTCTCCTCCTTCAGTTCACCTCAAGCGTCACTTCATGTTCCGCAACCACCTCTGCTTGGCCTTCGAGCTCCTGTCCTACAACCTCTACGACCTCCTGCGCAACACCAACTTCCGGGGGGTTTCCCCTCAACCTCACCCGGAAATTCGCCCAGCAGCTCTGCGCCGCCCTCCTCTTCCTCGCCACCCCCGAGCTCAGCATCATCCACTGCGACCTCAAGCCCGAGAACATCCTGCTCTGCAACCCCAAGCGCTCCGCCGTCAAGATCGTCGACTTCGGCAGCTCCTGCCAGCTGGGGCAGAGGGTGAGGAGGAGGGACTCAGGGGCACCCCTTTCCTCCCCCTTTCCCTCCTCTTTCCCTCCCCCCCTTCCCTCCTCCTTCCTCCCCCCCTTCCTCCCTCCTCCTTCCTCCCCTTCCTCCCTCCTCCTTCCTCCCCTTCCTCCCTCCTCCTTCCTCCCCTTCCTCCCTCCTCCTTCCTCAAGCCCCACCACCCCTGGATACTTGACCCAGCCACTCCCCCCCACGCCCCTTTAACCCCCCCCAATCCCCTCCCCTGGGTCATCATGGCTCCGCCTCCCTGTGCTGCCCCCACCCCTACCCCTCTTAAACCCCACCCCCCCTCTCCCCTGATCGGCTCCCCCAGATCTACCAGTACATCCAGAGCCGGTTCTACCGCTCGCCCGAAGTGCTGCTGGGGCTGCCCTACGACCTGGCCATCGACATGTGGTCCCTGGGCTGCATCCTGGTGGAGATGCACACGGGGGAGCCCCTCTTCAGCGGGGCCAATGAGGTGAGGGGATGCTGGGGGGGTGTGGGCGGGGCGGGTGGGGCGGGGTGGGGATTGGGGGCGAGGGGGGCGGAGGCGGAGGGGTAGTGAGGGGGAGTTTAGCGATGCGCCGGTGGGAAGGGGATGGGCAGGGAGGGGGTGTGGTTTGGGGATGTGGGGGGTGGGAGGAGCCTGGAGATGGACAGGAGTGAGGTGACTGGGGGATTGTGTCCCCAGTAGGGTCAAGGTGGTCTTGGGGGGACCCTGGGGGACATCCCCTGAGAAGGTCAAGGTGTCCTTGGGGACCCCAGAGGTGTCCCCCAGTAGGGTCAGGGTGGCCTTGGGGGACCCTGGGGGACATCCCTGAGAAGGTCAAGGTGTCCTTGGGGACCCCAGAGGTGTCCCCAACTTGGTCAGAGTCACCTTGGGGACATCCCTGGTGGGGCCCCCGTGACCTTGGGGACACTGGTGACGTGTGTGTGTGTCCCACCCCTCTCCCTGTCCCCAGGCTGACCAGATGAACCGGATCGTGGAGGTGCTGGGGCTGCCGCCCCCCCACATGCTGGATCAGGCCCCCAAAGCCCGGAAGTACTTTGAGAAGCTTCCAGAAGGGGGGTGGGCCCTCAAGAGAAACAAGGAGAGCAAGAAGGTATGGACCAGGATAAACCAGTAAGGACCAAAACACACACCAGAAGTTCTTAAAGGCCTCCCAGTATGGCCCAGTAGCCCTGTCAGGACCTCCCAGGAGCCCCACTTGGTTGCTCCTGGGGGATTCCCAGGATGTCCCAGTGGCTCTGAAGTGCCTCCCAGTATGGCCCAGTGCCTCCCAGTATGGCACATTAACCTCTTAGGGTCTCCTATGGACACCCAAGCCCCTCAGAAGAACCACCTTGGAGACCCCCAAACCATCCAGTCTTCCCCCAGAAATCCCCAGACCCCTCAGATCTTCTCCCAGAAGCCTCCCAACCCCACTCATTTCCCTCCTACAAGACCCCAAACACCTCAAATCCTCATCTAGAAGACCCCCAACCCCCTCAGAACCCATTTGGAAGACCCTCAGCCCCCATCTAGAAGACCCCCAACCCCCTCAGCCCCCATCTAGAAGACCCCCAACCCCCTCAGCCCCCCATCTAGAAGACCCCCAACCCCCTCAGCCCCATCTAGAAGACCCCCAACCCCCCTCAGCCCCCCATCTAGAATACTCCAAACCCCCTCAGACCCTATCTAGAAGACCCCCCAACCCCCTCAGCCCCCATCTAGAAGACCCCCAACCCCCTCGACCCCATCTAGAATACTCCAAACCCCCTCAGACCCTATCTAGAAGACCCCAGACTCCCTCAGAACCCATCAGAAGACCTCCGACCCCCCATCTAGAAGACCCCCAACCCCCTCAGCTCCCATCTAGAAGACCCCCAACCCCCTCAGACCCTATCTAGAAGACCCCCAACCCCCTCAGACCCTATCTAGAGGACCCCCAACCCCCTCAGCCCCCCCATCTAGAAGACCCCCAACCCCCTCAGACCCTATCTAGAGGACCCCCAACCCCCTCAGCACCCATCTAGAAGACCCCCAACCCCCTCAGACCCCATCTAGAAGACTCCCAACCCCCTCAGCACCCATCTCCCACCCCACCCCAGGAGTACAAGATCCCGGGGAACGCGGCGCCTGCAACGAAGTGCTGGGGGTGGAGAGCGGCGGTCCCGGGGGGGCGCCGGGGCAGGGGAGCAGGGCCCACGCGCCCTCCGACTACCTGAAGTTCAAGGACTTGGTGCTCCGGATGTTGGACTACGAACCCCGGAGCGCATCACCCCCTTCTACGCCCTCCCAACACAACTTCTTCAAGAAGACCAGCGATGAAGGGGACCAACACCAGCAACAGCACCTCCACCAGCCCAGCCATGGAGCACAGCCACAGCACCAGCACCACCAGCTCCATCTCCAGCTCAGGTAAGAGAGGCCAACCCCCCAATCCCCCCACCACCAACCCCCCAGTGAGGAGGTTCTGGGATGGGGGTGGATCTTGAAGGGGTTGGGAGGTGGGTTGGGATGGGGTCGTGGGGTTCAATCCTGTCCCAGATGCGTCGCTGTCCCACCAGGGGCCGTGTCGTGTGGCCACCGTAAGTTCCAGATCATCTTGAGGTTCTGTGTCCTGTTGGGTGGTGGCTCCTGGGGCCACCACAACCTCCTGCTCCTCTCCAGCCCCCATCCCAGTCCCTCCAGTGTCTGCGTCCTCCTAGGTGACACCTCCCCAGGCCACCCCAATCCCTTTGAGTACCACCCTGTCCCATGCCACTGGGGGTGATGTCCCTGTTGTCCCTGGCAGGTGGCTCCAGCGGTTCCTCTCCCAACGACAACCGGAGCTACCGCTACAGCAACCGGTACTACGGGAGCGCCGCCCCCCCACCCCACCGACTACGAGATGCAGAGTCCTCAGGTACTTGTGGTGGCACCCAGGGGGTGTCCCACCCTCCCCCGGGACACCCTGGGCTTGGGTGGGTGGAGGGCATGGACCCTTGGGGACCCTTGAGGTCCCTCTGGTGACGCTTGGGGGGGGTGACATGCACCTTGGGGACACCAGAGACCATGAGCATGCGTTGTTCCATGGGACGGTGACCTTGAGGACACCGTGACCTTGACATAGGGACCTTGGGGACACCGTGACCCACAAGGTGGGGACATTGGGCACACTGTCACCAGGAGACCTTGGGGAGACTGTGACTGTGATGTGGAGACCTTGGGGACACTGTGACCATGAGGTGGGGAGCTTG
>JAKCOX010000410.1:85199-123250 GCA_022605575.1 Laterallus jamaicensis coturniculus
CTGGGAGGTTCTGTAAGGTCTTCTGGGGTTGGACTGGGGGGAACTGGGAAGCTTTTTTTGGGGTGAGGTGGGGGGGGCCATGGAGGAAGAGGAGGAGATGTGGAGGCATCTCCCCGGCTCCTGGAGGGATTGGGAAGAACGGGGGGGCTGGGGGGCTGTCTCATGGGGTCCATGCCCCAACCCCCCCCAAACTTGACCTTGGGACTGTGGTGGGGGAGGAAGATGAGGATGGGCAGGAGGAGGAAGGCTTGGAAGACCTGGAGGACTTGGGGATGGGGGATGGGGGGGGGGGGTTGGTGCTTCTTGGGGGGGCTGTGTTGAGCATCCAATGAGGAGCCGTGTTGTTGGGGGTCCTGCTGGAGGGAAGGGGGGGTCTTGGTGGTCCCTCACAGCCACCTTCTCCATCCCTTGATCCTGCAGCCATGAGGAGCCACATTCTAGAGGCCGAGACCCCCCCCACCCCGAGATGGGTCCTGGTGCCCCTCGACCCCCTTCACCAGGTGCTGGTGCCCACCAAGGGGACACGTTTCGGGGTTGACCCCCCTGGAGATGGGTCCAGACCCCCTTCACCAGGTCCTGGTGTCCACCAAGGGGACAGGTTTTGGGGTTGACCCCCTCAGAGATGGGTCCTGGTGTCCTCTCAGTGGGTCCTGGTGAGGAGCTGTGTTTTAGGGTTGACCCCCCACACGTGCCCTGGGGCCCCTCAACCCTTCTCCAGCCCTACGTTCTGCAGGAACCACGTTTTGGGGTCCAACCCCATCTGAGACCCATCCTGGTGCCCACCAAGGGGGACACGTTTTGGGCTTGACCCCACTGGAGACCCATCCCGGTGCCCCTTGACCCACTTCACCCACCCCCAGGTCCCGCTGCCCATCGAGGGGGCAGGTTTTGGGGGTTGGCCCCCCCTGGAGATGGGTCCTGGTGCCCCTTGACCCCCTTCACCCACCCCCAGGTCCCGCTGCCCACCGAGGGGTCACGTTTTGGGGTCTGTCCCCCCCTGGAGATGGGTCCTGGTGCCCCTTGACCCAATCACTCACCCCCAGGTCCCGCTGCCCATCGAGGGGACAGGCTTTGGGGGTTGGCCCCCCCTGGAGATGGGTCCTGGTGCCCCTTGACCCCCTTCACCCTCTCCCAGGTCCCGCTGCCCCACCGAGGGGGCAGGTTTTGGGGTCTGACCCCATCCCAGGTGCCTCCTGATGTCCTCTCAATGGGTCCCATTTCCGGTGCCCACCAAGGGGACACGTTTTGGGCTTGACCCCACTGGAGACCCACCCTAGGTGCCCCTCGACCCCCTTCACCCACTCCCAGGTCCCGCTGCCCACCAAGGACCCACACCACACTCCCACCATCCCTCCACCTTCCTACCCCATCACCCCTCCACCCAACCTCCCACCCCCTTCCCCATCCCCACCCCGAGGTGACCCCCCCTCTCCAACGCCCCCTCGGAGGCCGTTTCCTTGGCGGAAGATGCCGGAACCTCGGATGGGATTAGAGGAGAAGGCGGAGGAAGCTGCTTCCTCCTCCGGCTCGGGATAAAAACCCGGCGGCGGCAGGAGGAAGACACGACGCGCCCGCGGCCGTGGCGCTTCAGCACCCTCCCCGCGGCCCCCACGCCACCTCCCCCACCCCACCCCCCACGGTAGGAAAATGGGACCTTGGGAGGGGGTTGGGTTGGGTTTGAGGTGAAGGTGATAGCTATCGGGGGGGGGGGGGGGGGGTCAGAGGTTGGGGGGGTGTCAGGGTGGCTCCTTGTCTTCCCTCCTTCCTCGCGGCCCTATCCCCCCCCCACCCCCACCCCCCTCCCTCCCCCCTCCCTCTGGGCTTTCTTGTCCTCCTTCCCCCTTCTTCATCTTCCTCTCCACTTCCCAACCTCCCTCCCTCTTTCCCCTCCCCCTTCCTATCCCCTTCCCCTTTCCTCATCTTTCTCCCCCCCCTTTCCCATCCTCCCTTCCCCTTTCCCCCATCCTTTTTCCCTCCCCCTTCCCCCTTCCTCATCTTCCTTCCCCCTTCCCCATCTTCCTCCCCCCTCTTTCCCATCCTCCCTTCCCCTTTTCCCCATCCTTTTTCCCTCCCCTTCCCCATCTTCCCTTCTCCCTTCCCCGTCCTCCTCCTCCTTTTCCTGTCCTGCTCTCCCCCTTCCCTACCTTCCTTCCTTCCTTTCCCCCTTCCCCACCTTCCTTCCTTCCCCCCTTCCCCATCCTTCTCCCCCCTTTTCTCATCCTTCCTTCCCGTCCCCTTTCCCTTTTCCCTTCCCCATCTTCCTTCCCTCTTTCCTGTCTTCTCCTCTTCCTCATCTTCCTCCCTTCCCTGTCCCCCTTCCCTCTCCCATCCCTTTTTCCTTTTCCCTTCCCCCTTCCTCATCTTCCTCCCCCTTTCCTGTCCTTCCCCCCCTTCTGCTTTCCCATCATCCTCCCCCCCTTTCCCACCCTTCCTTCCTCTTCTTCCTTTCTCCCTTTCCTCCCCATCCTCATTTACTTCCCGTCCCGACACCCCATGTCCCCAAAGGTCCACACCCCAATCTGACCCACCCCCCATGACGCCCCCCCCACCCTGCCACAGGCCACCCACGCTCACCCCCTGGCCGTCTCCCTGTAGCTTCCAGCCCTCCGGCATGAAGGTCCTGCTGGTGATGCTCCTGGCGCTGGTAGCCACAGGTAGGAGAAACCCTGGGACCCCTGTGCCCACCCATGAGGACCCCCGTGCCCACCCACAGGACCCCCCACACCCACTTTGGTGGCCCATGTCATCCACCTGGATGACCCATGAGACTCCTCAGGTCAACCTTGGGTGCTTCACATCTACCCGTGTCCTCCCTCAAAGACCCCCCCCATCCACTCTAGGCCCCCCACCTCCACCTGTGGGACCTCAAAATCTACCTTGGTGTGACCTGTGTCTGCTTGTGTCCACCCCCATGGGTCCTATGTCCACTGGTGGGACCTCCGTCCATTCACCCCAGGGACCCCCATCTGTCCCACGTGTCCCCCCCCCGTCCACCCCAAAGACCCCCCCCAGTCCCTGTCAAGCTGGGCCACCCTCTTCCACCACCGAATCTCCTCCTTGTCCCCACCTCAGGGGACATGGGGATGGGGCCACCAGCCTAACCATGCCCCACGTCCTCGTGGTGGGGGACATCAAGAGAAGGTTCTGGACCACCCGTTGTCCCTTGTGCCATGTCCCTTTGTCCCCACAGCTTCAAGGAACGTCCTGTGGGTGATCGAGGGGACGTCCTGCGACCTGCCCTGGCAGGCTGCCCTCTTCAAAGGCGAGAGGTTCATCTGTGGGGGCACGCTAGTGGACAGGAACTGGGTGCTGACAGCTGCCCACTGCCACGTCCCAGGGTAGGAGGCTGCTGGGTGCCCGGTGGGTTTGGGCTGGATGGGCTGGAACCCACCCAAAATTGGTGCTGGGTGGCACCTGAGGGGTGTTATTTTCCAGCCAATCAGGTTGGGAGGGTTGATGGTATCTCAGTGGGCTTCACCACTTTCTGTGAGACCATGGGCTCTGATTCGTGTGGGTCCCCCTGGCCCCTCCCCATGTCCAACGCGGACCCTCACGCCACCAACCTTGGCGCCTTTGGTTCCATCAGCTTCATCAGCGTGGAGCTCGGAGGCCGAAGGCACAAGGACTCGGGTGACACCAGGCAGCAGCGCTACTCGTCCAAGGTCTTCAGGTACCCACTCTACAATGAGACCAACAAGGATGGTGACCTGATGCTCATCAAGTTCCTCCTGCCCATCCGCATCACCAAGCAGGTGAAGCCGCTGCCGTTGGCCACCCACTGCCCTGTACCTGGCAAGACCTGCCAGATCTCAGGTTGGGGGTCCACCACTAGCCCTGAAGGTATGAAACTGGTCATCTGGGGACCCCCCAGATGTGTGTCCTGTCCCCCAAAAGTTCCCCTCCCAAAGTCCCCTTTGGTCCTACTCAAGGGAACCCAGGGATTCAGGTGGTCAGGACACCGGGAAGCCTTGGAGATCCCATTTGGTGCCAACAAGATGAGGGGGGGAAGGGTGAACTTCAAGTCAAAGAGGACAAGGTGTCCAAGCTGGGTCACTTGGTCTGTGTCCCATGGGTGACCTCCTGCCTTCTGTCACCCACAGTCACCTTCCCCGAGGACCTCCACTGCACCAAGGTCACCATCGTCTCCGAGGAGGAGTGTCGGCGCATCTACCCGGACTCCATCACCCCCAACATGGTGTGCGCGGGCGAGTCCCGCAGTCGGGCTGACTCCTGCCAGGTAGGTGGACATTGGAGGACCCCTGGATGGGAATGAAACCCCCTCCAATAGTTGGGGGGACCCCCCTGGATGAGATTCCCCTCCAAAAGTTGGTGGGATGAGATTCCCATGAGGGAAAGTTTCCAGGCTGAGACTAGACACAACTCACTGCAGAGGACACCGTGGAGGGATTTTGTGGGTGGAGGTGCCAGGTCAACCCTGAAATGGCCCCAGATTTGGGGTGTTTCTGGGTCACGAGTCCCAGAACCTCATGCGTCCTCACTCTTACCTTAACAGGGTGATTCTGGGGGACCCCTCATGTGTGATGGGCGGCTCCAGGGTATCGTGTCTTGGGGTCCAGGCATCTGTGGGGACCCCAAAAAACCCGGTGTCTATGTCAACCTCTGCAAGTACACCCGATGGCTACAGGACACCATGAGAAGGAACTGAACCCCCAACCCAAAGCCATCCCCAGCCCTGAAGGCCACGGGATGGAACACCGCCCCCCCCTGCATACAGCACCTCCTCTTCCTCCCTGATGAAGGTTCCCCCAGAGCCGGCAGGTCCGAGCGCTGGAGCACACGCCCTTGGAGGTGGGGCAGGGGTTGACCACTGGGTCCCTGTTGAGATGTTGATGAATAAAGGTGGTTTTTTGACGTGGCTTTTCACCACGTCACCATTGGATGGAACGTGGGTCAAGGTGTCCCGAGCTACCCCAGACCTCACAGGGGCAGGAGAAGACTCAATTCACCATCCTGGGGGGCAGATCTGACAGCCCAACCGTGGGGTAGACCACCACGAGGTAGACTTGGTGACCCTTATGTGGGTAGACCTGTTGACTCCGCCATCTTTGCTGGTTTGGGGGTCACCCCAGGGCCCTTTGCACCACCATGGGGTGGGATGGGGGGTGGTCAAAATCCATCTCAATGTCCCTTCAAAAGAACAACAAACCCTCATAATGCCCCAAAGCCAGACCTTCCCTCTTGATGCCTCCATCCCAGGGCCATGGGTCAACGCCTGACCAGGGGAGAACTTCCCATCCCCAGAGGGGAAAAAAATTACCCCATGACACAGTGGGAGCAGAAGAGTCCAAATTTCCCCACCTGGGGTAACTTGGCAGCGAATCAGGATGGTTTTACCTCCCCGATGGGGATCATCCACCCAACGCTGGTTGATGAGCGCGAAGAAATCACCTACTGGAGGCCCAAATTCACTGGGAGCTGTGGGGTGCATGGGGGGATGGGGGCTCCCCTCCATGGGATCATCATGGTCCTGTTTTGGTTGGCTGGGGGTGGGATGGAGAGCAGTTCCAGCCTGGCTTCACCGTGGCGTGGTCTACAGGAGGTGGTGGAGGGGTTGGTGGGTCTCAAAAGCACCTCGATGCTTTGAGAGGAGAACTGGCAAGGTCACGTCATCACGTGTCGTCCCCCGTGGCTCGACAGGGCAGGGAGCGACGCGCCGGTGGCCTTGCGCAAGGTGTCACCCTCCCTCTTCCCCCACGTGTCCAAGGCCCGGTGTGTTGGAGGGTGTGGGCCCTGTCTGGCCGCTGCGGTGGGGAAAGAGGATTTGGTCCAGGTCCAAATCCCCAGGGAGGTGGAGGAGGGTTTGCTTGTGGCTGCTGGGGCCAACAGTAGCCACTGGTGACTTCCAGCTCTCACCCAACCTTTCATGAGGAGGTTCAACCACCTTTCGGCATCCCTCGAAGGAGGTTTGGCTTGGGAGGTCCCGTGTGGTTGGTCATTGGGTGTAGTGGGCTGCTACTTGGGTTCCAGTGCAGGCAGCTTCAGCTTGTCCATCATCCATGGTCAAGGTGCCTATTGGGATCTCATCAGTATGTCTGTGGGGGTCTGGTCAGGGTGTCCGTGGAGGTCGGCTCAGGGTGTCCTTGGGGGAACCTTCAACATGCTGATGAAGGCACAGTCGGGCATCCATTGAGGTCCACCTAACATGTCTGTGGAGGCCTAACAAGGTCTTCTTGTGCCCATGGAGGGTTGGTCATCGCATTGTTGGGGTCTACACGAGGCGGTGGAACCCTTGGGGGTGAAGCCAAGATGTTCTCAGTGGTGTAGGTGGCACAGCCAGTTCCACGGGGTCTGGTAGGTCACCGTGTCCATGGAAGTAGTGTTGACCCACACCAGGAACAGCTGGAGCGTGGCCACTGCCAAGGAACCTGGCACCGCTGGCACCCGCCACCGCCACCCCTGTGTCACCCATGTCCCCTGAGCCACCCCCTGTGTCACCCAGGGCGCTGCCACCCATGGTGCTGCCAGCCTGTGCGTCACCCAGGGCCACCCCCCCGGGGTCACCCGGGGCACTGCCACCCCCTTGTGTCACCCAGGGCACAGCCACCCACAGTGCTGCCACCCCCATGTGTCAATCAGGGCCACCTACCACGTCACTTGGGGCACTGCCACCTCTTGTGTCACCCAGGGCCACCCTGGACCCAGGGCTCCCAGGGCTCTGAGGACATCTGGTAGGGGTTGGGGGGGGGGGGAGGGTGGCATGTCCCCTCCCTACCACTGCAAGTGATGGAGGGGAGAGGGGGGGGTGAGCAGGAGGTCCTGGGTGGCCCTGGCAGTGGGTGGCAGGCCCAGGCTGGCTCTGCCTAAGCCCGCAGGGTAATTGGGTAATTAGTGCTTAATTACGCCCTGAGAAGGGAGCTGAGGAACTGGGAGAACTGGTTGGACCCAACCCCAGCCCCCAGCACTGCACTGATGATGTCATCATCCCCCCCCCCCCCCTCCATCTCCAGGGGGCTCTGGGGCCCCTCATGGGTTCCTCTTTGGGTCCCACCACCCCACCTGTCCCCATCCCCCCCTTCTGTGTCCCCATGTGCCCTCATGTCCCTTCACATCCCCCCTGCGTCCCCTCATGGCCCCTCACATGTCCGTCCCCCCAAGATCTCTGTTCCCCTTGGGAGCCCCCGTGTGTCACCTCGCGATGGCCCCTCGTCCCTCCATGTCCCCCAGGGGATCAGGGATCCTCAGGGATCGGATCTCTCTGGACCTTCACGGCCAAGGATGTCTACAGAGCAGCTCCCCGTGGGTGGGATCTCCATGGGTGGGATCTCTGTGAACCAGATCTCCATGGCTGTAGGGAGATGGGATCCCCAAGGATGGGCTCCTCATGCTTTGAAGCCTTGCAGAGTTGATCTCCATGGTCGGGGATCACCATGTCCCATCCCTTCATGGGTGGCACCTCCATAGATCCCAGTGGGTGAGATCTCTACCCACCACACCTCTCCACCAGGATCACCGTGTCCCGAGCGCTCTGCAGATGGGATCCCCATGGATGAGCTCCCCACAGATGATCCCTGCAGCCAACCCCTCCACAGACAAGATCTCCACAGGCGGACCCTTGTAGATGAGACCAACATGGACCAGGCTTCCACCAGTGGGATTTCCACAACCCAGCTCTCCATGAGGAGGTTCTTTAGTGGGACAGATATCCGTGGTCTGAGATCCTGGTGGGTTCATCTTCGTGGACTGAATCTCCACGGGGTGGAGATGGCCGTGGATTAGATCTCCACGGGATGGGATCTCTAGGGAACAGCATCCAGGTGAGATCTGCACGGGCCAGGTCTCCACAGAGGGCTTCCCAAAACCACAGCCTGGGCTTCCCCAAGGCCATAACCTCCTTGCTGAGGATCTCCACAAACCAAATCTCCATGGGGACAGCTGTCCTTCCAGGAGCTCCAGCTTCACCTCCAGGTTTAGGACCAAACCCAGCCCCAGGCTTCCTCTTGCCACCAGCAGAGAGCGAGATCAGCATCTCCAAACCGTGATTCATCCCAACCCCGGCCTTTCCTTTCGTCAGGACTCAGCTCCCGGGTTCTTCTCCACCCTTAATTGCTCGTCAGGCTGTTAATTGCCTTGAGCTGCTCACAACTTTGTCTCCTCTCCTGGCCCTGCTGAAGGGGCCCGTTGAAGAGCCATGGAGGTGCCTTCAAACCACCCCTGGAGCTCCTGCATCCGTGTTGCAGCTCAGGTCCCACCAACATCGAGGATGGTTGGACTCATCTTGGCTTTAGGGGACCCATCAGTGCCTAAAAATCTTCCTTTGGAGACCTTCTGGCTGCAGGGTACGCCAGAGCTGAAAGGAAGTTCTCCCAGGGGAGGAGACCCATGGGTGAAGATGGCTTGGACCTCCTGGAAGGATGTGCCAGGGGCCCAGCGATCGCTGCTGAGCTCAGCAGGAATTTCGGCCCACCCACCCCACCCACCCAGCACCTGTCCCACACCCCGACACGCATGTGAAACCTGCCCTGGGAATGACTGGGAGACACTGGGGTCCTCAACTGCTGCCACCACCCCAGGAGGAGATGGCCCTGGGGAGGGTGGGGTGATGCTGATCACACCTAGGTCACCCTCTCTGGGCATGAGGGGTGGTCACCACCCACCTTGGAGACCTCCCAAAGCCCTGTGCCACTGGGGACGGGGAGGTGACACACCTCTGGGGTTGGGGACAGCGGCCAGCTGGGGGTTGTTGGGGGGATGACAAGCGGCACCTCCATCCCCGGTGTCCCCTTGACTCACCAGAAGCGACTCGCAGGGCTCAGCTGGGTTGGCAGCGGGACGTGGCCTCGCCCATCGCTCACCCACATCCGCGCCGTGACTCACCAGGGACGTGCCACCGGTGCCAGGTGCCAGGGGAAGGTGGCACGTAGGTCCCTGGGGACCTCCGCTCCGGTGACGTCCTCCAGGGTCTGTCATCTCCCCCACTGTGAGGGTCACTCCTGCGAGGTGGCATCTCAAACAGCATCCCCGCATGCACACGCGTGCACACGCGTGCACAGGGGAGGGTGGGGGTGTGTGAACACGTGTGTGTGTGTGTGTGTGTGTGTGTGTGTAACGGGAGGTCTACCTGGCTTCTGGAGCGTCTGGTGAGGGTAGAGGGAGGGACAGACCGATGGATGGATGGATGGATGGATGGATGGATGGATGGATGGATGGATGGATGGATGGATGGATGGACGGATGGACAGTTAACTGCAGAGATGGATGGAGGAATGGTTCAATGGCCAGATGGACGGACAGATGGATGGACAGATGGATAGGAGGATAGATGGACAGACAGCTATCCATCTCACTGGAAAGATAGTTGGACAGAGGGGCAGCTATATAGGTGGACAGCCAGATGGACAGAGGTGGGTATGGACATGGAGGTGAAGGGACAGAGGCAGGAGCAGGTAGGTTGGCTGCTTGCAGAGGGACAGACAGACGGGCTGATGGGCAAAGAGATGGAGAGATGAAGGGATGGATGGACAGATGGACAGTGAAAGGATGCAGGGATGGATGGGACAGAGAGGCTGACAGACAGGTGTACTTGCAGTCAGATGGGCAGACGGACAGAGCTAGGGATGGATGGACAAGTGGACAGATGGATGGAGGATGAACAGACTTACATTGGATGAACAGAAAGGGAGATGGATGGGGGCAGACAGATGGACAGACCTAGAGTTGGATGCCCAGAAGGGCAGCCCGACAGATGGTCAGCCAGACTTCCAGTCAGGTGGTCACAGAGATAGATGGATAGATGGATGGATGGACAGACAGGCAGGTGGAAGGCCAGACAGACGGATGAGCAGCCAGACACCCAGACGGACTCACAATTGCACAGACAGACAGACAGGACAGGCAGCAGACAGCACCCAGGGGCTGACTCAGCACCCCGACACCCCCATCAAACCTTGGGGGAGTGAGAAAAAGGGAACACCCTCCCCCCACTTTGACCCTCTCCCCGCCTCAACCAGGACACAAGGAGGGGGTTGAACCACCCAGTTCCCCCCCATCTAGGCTTCAACTTCATTTCTGGGGTGGGGGTGGGGGGTGAGGACACCCCGTGTCCGGGGCGGCTCTGAGGTCAGACGGACAGACGGACGGGAGGAGCGGGCGTTTCCCTCGTGCCCAGGAACCCGTCGGTGTTTCCTCCAGGACATCAAAGCGGTAATCACCTCCCGGGGCCGGGGAGACACCCACGGGCCACGCTCGCCCCGCTGCCGCGGCGGGACCCAACCGCTCTTGACTCACCTCGGCGGAGACACGGCCTACTTTCCACCCCGGGTATAAATATACCCCAGCCAACGGCTTTCGGCTTCCCGACGCTCCGAGCCGGCCCCGTCCTTCTCCTCTGGCAGGTGAGTCCATCCCCTGTTGGCCAGGAAGGAGGACACCCCCCTCGGAGGGATGGATGCTGCGGGGGTGGCGTGGGAACCAGGTGCCTCCATCTCTCCGTGGATGGCTCCCACGGGTCGGAGCCATCCACCCCCGTGTGCTCAGTGGGTTTTCGGGTGGGTTTGGTGGGAAGACCCTCCGGAGTGTCCCGGTTTAGCTCAGGATCTCCCAGGTTTCGTGGAGGTCGGGAGGGAGGTGGTCCTTCCTGAGCTCGTACAGGCGGGTTTGGTGCCACCAGAGAGCTGAGCTCAACCAAACCAAGGTGGAGAGGAGGGTCCAAGCCCACCCCAAGGGTGGTCTCTAAGGGGGAAGGTGCATCAAAACACCACCACCATCCCGGCCACATCACCTCCATCCCACGACACCTCCATCCCACGTGGGAGGCCGACAGCCACCGCTGAGGACCTTCCCCACAGCCCCCCAATGTTGCCCTGGCTGCTCTCCCATGACCCCAGGGCTGATCCCGTTTGGTTTCTCTCCATCCAGGAATGGCTCATGATGGACACGGGTCCTTCAGCTTCATCCCCATCCTCATCCTCGCGGGCGGGTTGCTGCTGACCGCCCCGCCGCCCGCACGAGCTCAGGCGAAGGGCAGCGGAGACAACGAGCGTAAGTCAAAGCGGTGGCCAAGGAGGTGGGAGCAGAGGCACCTCGGAGGGGAAATGTGTCCCATGGGATGCGATGGGATGGGATGAGGAGATGAGGAGATGCTTTCTCTTGGCTCATGGGAATTTTGCCAGTGGGAAGGTTTGGGCAAGGCCCTACAGATTTCGAAACATGTTTTGGTTTCGAGCTGAGATAAAGGAACCCCCTGTGAGGTGGAGAAATGATCCCAAAAGGAGACACAGGGTGGGAATTTTGGCATCCCCTTGGAGGCGGTGGGGGTCTCCAGGACATCTTCTTCCCTTCCTCTGGAAGTTCCTACAGGGATTTCTGCCCCGATTGCAGAAAGGAGGAGACACCTCACCGGGGGTGAGGGAAAGAAAGCAGAGACTTAATCCCAATGGGAACATTCCTTTCCTTTCTTCTGGCTTCCAAAACGATGTTCTGCTGGAGGACAACCCGAACGGACGAGTTAAGGTGGGAAGAGGAGCCCCCTGATTTGCTGATTGTCAGGTGTGAAGACCTCAGATCTGACCCAGTCTTGGTGCCTCTTAACCCAAACCTGCATCCTCAGAGCTGAATCCCGAACACCCGGGTCCTGGATGGCTGGATAATCGTCCCCATGACCTTCCAGGAACTGTTTTCTGGTAGGCAGGAGGTACCATCAGCTTGGTAGGAGGCATCTGGTTACCCGTAGCCTCTGGAAATCCAGAAGATGGATTCAACCACAGGTCAGGACCCATCATCTCCCGTTGCTCATCGCCCTTGGTTGATGGATACGGCTCTGCCGCGGGAGTTCGGGGAAGCTGCTGAGGTGCCTTCAAGGAGTTCCGTGGAATCTAAATCCGTTGGTTGGTCGCTAGAGACTCCAGGATGACCTTTGGGGTGACCAGGGATGCTTCCCTGATGAGCACTTGCAGGAGGATGGTTCCCACCCTTCAGCTTTGGCAGCGCTGCCAGGACCGGATAGTGGTAAATTCCAGGTGGTTTGAAATTTGGGCGTCTCCCATCGCCACCCGTCACCGGGCTGTAATCCCCACCAGCACAAACCAGTCCCACTGGTAAATTCCAATGTCCCAACCTGTGGTGGGAAGGCTGTCGCAGATGCCATGGACCAAAGCCACCTCACGTTGTGATCGATGCAGGTCTCCATCAAGGTGGTCAACACTTGGGAGTCGTGGCTTCTCCCCCACCCCCCCCACCCAGAATAGCCAAAACCATCCAGAATGCCCCAAACCACGATGTGGAGGACTCAGCCACAAGACCCCTGAGGACACCCCGGGGAGGGAGGCCTTTTTCCTGGAGAGAAGAAAAAAAACACACCACTTTTTTTGGGTGCCGATTCTCCTTTTTTCTTTCTTTTATCCTCTCTCCTCCCACACGGACACAACCCAGCATCAAGGGTCTTCTCTGGTGGCCTTGGTGGCAGAGGTGCCACCTGAGGTTTGGCTGGATAGAGGTGTAGATGGAGACTGGGAGGGACACCAGGAGCACGTGGCAAAGCTTCGGATTCCCGCTGCGTGGACACCCAGGCGGTCAAGGCCTTGAGATGGCCGCTAAGGCCTCAAGATGGCTGCTGAGGCCTCAAGATGGCCACTCCCTCAGACCCCCACCCATCGTGAATACCCCAACAAGGGGGAGGGGCCCCTTGGTTGTCTTGGGGTGGGGTTGGCCCTTTAGAAGGGTCCTTCTGGCTCGTCAAGGGCCCATGGAGATGTTGGGCAGCTTCAGCGGGCGCCCATTGGCTGCAGCCACCTAAAGCCAAGGCAGATGCCTCCAGAGACCTGGAAGATTTGGCAGTAGTAGGGGGACTTCAAGCAGTGAGACCCCCAACCCAAGCTGACAACCTCTTTCCCCTCAATCAACCTGATGGGTCCAAGACACCTCAAATCCTGAAGGATCCATCTTCCTGAGGGAACTCCTCTGGCTGTTTTGGGGTTTTTCCCCTGTGTCAGGGCTTCTCCTGCTTGGGTTGACGCAACCATCTCCAACCCCAGCCTTAACAACGTCCCCGTGAGCCATCCAGGAGGCAGGAGGCTCTTTGAGCTGGTCCTACAGGCTTCCTCACCAGCCAAAGACGAAGAAATCAGCTCTTTTAGGGGTGCGTCACCTCCATTTTGGAGTCCAATCTTGGGCTGGGAGGAATCTTAGAGGTGGAACCGATGCCCCTCCCAGAGGCACGTGGCGAAACCTGTGGAGATAAGTGGCTCCTGGTGACTTCCTGATAACGCTGTGATTTCCAGGACAACTCGTTCGGCCCAACCCCAACATGACAGACACCGGTTCCCCGGGGAGAGTCCCTGGGAGGTCCCACCCCAGTTAGATAACTGGGATGGGTGGTCGCGCCATGGAATTAGGAGCTCCGTCAGACAGCACTAGGAGAAAACAGATCTTCAAGGGCTGGTTGGATCTCAACTGGTCCAACACCATCTGGGTTCCATCAGAGTTAATTAATTAATTAAAACCCCACTAAATTAATTAACCCCTCCTCGTTAGCTTTAGGTCTTCAGGGTGGATTTGGATGTTCTGGGGTGGGCCCGAGGCTGAACGACTGAGACTTTGCCCTCTCCTCTTCCATCTCACCTTCTTCAAGACCCTTTTGGCCACTTTTTCACCCCAAAATGGGGGTGGGGTTTCCCTGGGGGACTTCATGAGTGGTTGGTTACCAGTCGTCCCATCCACCCCCCGCTGTGAGGTGCTGGTGGTGGTGACCTGTGGTCCTCTGTGTTACAGTGCCGGGGGATGAGTCCCGTATCATCGGCGGGAGACCTTGTTCCATCAACCAACGACCTTTCCAGGTCGCCCTCATCAAGAGGGGTCAGATCCTGTGCGGGGGGAGCTTGATAGGTGCCCAATGGGTGCTGACGGCCGCCCACTGTAGGCAGGCAGCCAGGTAAGATGGCGTTTCGTGGTCCTTCCCCATCACTGAGGGTGAGGGGTGGGTCTCCAGGGGGTCGGTGTCTCCAGGGGATGCCGGTGTCTCCAGATGTTGGCATGTCCCCAAGATGATGCCTCCAAAGGGTTGTATCCAGAGAGAGAGAGATACTCCAGCTGTTGGCACCGCCAGAGTCTGTTGCCTCCAGATGTGAACATCTCCAGATGTTGGAGGTCCAGAAGTGGGACCTCCAGAGTTTGGTGGCTCCAGAGGGAGGAAAGGTGGTGGGGGGAAAGTTAGGAAGAAGTTGGGTCAAGGCAACGCTGGTGAGATGTTGGGGGTGGGACTTCTGGAGTGAGGAAGATGAGGAGTTGAAGTCAGGAGACATAACAGCTTCCCATGGCGATGGAAGATGCCTCCAGGGTACCAGAGCCACCAAGGAGTTTTGGGAGGTGGCTGATGAATCCCCAAGGGTCCCTTGCCTCCCCCTCCCAACTCTGCCCGCTGATGGGTTCCTTGTGGAGAAGCTTCAAGGTCTCAATCACCTCCTTGATGGGCAACCCTTGAGCTCAAGGGTTGATGTGTCTTCTCTAGGGAGCCCAACGCTGATTGGTTTTGGGGGGGGGTGGTGTGTTTTTTGGGATCTTCTCTTGGCAGGGACGTCAGCGTGTTAATCGGGACGGACACATTACGGGATGGAACAGGAGAAGTCAGGTCCATCTCCAGGTTCATCGTCCACCCCAAGTACAACCCCCGGCAGAACGACAACGACTTCATGCTCCTCAAGCTGGACAGACCCGTCCAGTTCAGGAGCAGCATCAAGATGATCAGAGTGGCTACGAAGTGCCCCACGGGCGGCATGAGGTGCAGCGTGTCTGGCTGGGGAACCACCAAATCCCCTGGAGGTACCAGTCCATGATGGAGACCTTGGTGGAAGGGGTGGGATGGTGGAGGGTACCTGGAGGTACTGGTCCATGATGGAGACCTTGGTGGAAGGGGTGGAATGCGGGTGGGCAAGCCAAGGAGGCCGCGTAACCTTCTCAGCTGAGAAAATGGGATGAGAGCACCTCCTTGGTGGCACCATCACTCCAGGTCCCCACCAGAGAACAACCTTTAGTTGGGGGGGGGGGGGGGAGTTTCCCCCCTCCCTTCAGGGTTGGCTTTCCTTTGTGTTGGACAACCCTTGATGGTGGTCCACCACCTCCATCACCCACCTCCCAAAGAAGCTTTACTGAAAGGCGTGATGAAGTCTGCTCAGGCCTCAGCCTTTTAGGAGGCCTGACCTTCTCAGGAGGCCCGACCTTCTCAGGAGGCCCAGCTTTCTCAGGAGGCCCAACCTTCTCCCCTTCTTCTCTTTCTCCTCCCCTCCTCCTGCAGCAAGGCTGCCCAAGGATTTGCAGTGCGCTGCCATCCAAACCTTCGGGCGGAACGAGTGCAGCAGGGCCTACGGCAGAGCCGTCACCCCCAACATGTTCTGCGCCGGGGTCCCCGAGGGGGGCATCGACTCCTGCCAGGTAAGGTTGGGGGGGTGGTGAAGTGACCCCCAAGCCACCTCCGGGGTTGGTTCCTTGGGGACAGGAGAATCATGGAGTGGCTTGGAGTTGGGATCTGAGGTGAGATGAGGTCACACAAGTCTTGGGTTCCTCCTAACCCCGAAAACCAGGGGTGGAGGGTCAGGTGATGGATGGGGTGGTGGAAGGTTTGGGTTCCCACCGACGTCAGGCTTCAGCTGTGGAGCTTGGGGGTGGGTCACGGCGGGTGGGTGGGTGATGGTGGGTTGGTGGGTCAAGCAAGGTTTGGGTTCCTCCACCGTTATCTCCAGCCCAACCCCTAAAGCCAGGGAAGGGCCACAGCACCTGCATGGGTCAACCCAAGGTTTGGGGTCAGCCCAAGGTTTGGGGTCAGCCCAAGGTTTGGGGTCCCAAGAGGACAACTCAAGCCAACGTTGGGGTTTCCACCACCAACCCTCTCCTCCCCAAGCCACCATGCTGGGGGTGGACCACACAGAACACCCCACCTCAGCCCCCTCGCCCCTCCCCGAGTCTCACCACGCCGTCTCCTCCTCACAGGGTGACTCGGGGGGGCCGTTGGTGTGTAACGGCATGCTCCAAGGGGTGGTCTCCTGGGGCATGGCCGTCTGCGGGCAACGGGGACAGCCCGGCGTCTACTCCAACGTGTGTCGTGCCACGTCGTGGATCAGGAGATACGTCAGGGAGGCGTGAGGACCTGGCCCAGACCACCCACCAGCTCCACCCCCCATCCCACCAGCTCCACCCACATCCCACCATCCCCACCCACCATCCCCATCACCATCCCACCATCCCCACCCCCATCCCACCATCTACACCCTCCACCCACCATCCCCATCATCATCCCACCATCCCCACCCCCATCCCACCATCTACACCCCCATCCCACCATCCCCACCCCCATCCCACCATCTCCACCCCATGGTGGGGGGTGGGGGGAATTTCCCAGGATGCCCCTGGGCCTGGGGGGGAAATAAAGGACATGAGTGGAGTCAGAGAGTGGATTTGTGGGGGGGCGGGGATTGGGGATACTGGGAGCACTGGGAGGGGGTACTGGGAGGGCAAGGGAGGGGGAATGGGTGTAACTGGATTGGGGAGGGATGGGGTACTGGGATCACTGGGAAGGGGGGGAGAAGGGGGTGCTGGGAGCACTGGGATGTGAGAAGGAGTGGGAATGGGGACCCTGGGAGCACTGGGAGGGATGGGTACTGGGTGTACTGGGAGGGAGGGGCAGTGGGGATGATGGGAAGGGGTCAGTGGAGTACTGGGAGCACTGGGTGGGGATGATGGTACTGGAAGCACTGGGAAGGAAGGGGGTCAGTGGGAACTGGGAGTAGCTGGTTTGGGGAGGGGAGTGGGAATGGGGGTAACTGGGAGCACTGGTAAGCAGGCAGTTGGAATTGGGGGGGGTAACTGGTTTGGGGGTGACCAGCTGGATCCCCTTCCTTAGCGCTAACGAGCCCCCCTCCCCCGCTGGGGAAAGGGCTTAATTAATGAGCCCAATTAACAGGGATAATTAATCCCCAGCTCTCCCGCCCTGGCTAATTACCCAATTAATTAATTAATTAATTAGCGGAGACAGCAGCACTAATTAGGAGCCTCGTTGGACACCAAGGTCACCCTGGGGTGGGGGGGCAGGGGGGGAGGTGGGCGACACGTGGGGACACGGTGACACCAGGACGTGGTCGAAGGTCTGGGGAGAGCTCATTAGGGTTAATTAATATGCTAATGAGCCGTTCCCCTGGAGATAGACCTCGGATGGTCCCATGTCCCCAAGGATGACATCTGGCACATCCAATGGGTGTCCACCACCTGGGTGGCATCTGCCCAGGGAGGAGGACAGCCCCGTGGTGACACCTACCCCAGGGATGGGGACACCTACCCCAGGGATGGGGACAGCCCCCTGTCTCCATGGTGACACCTACCCCAGGGATGGGGACAGCCCCCTGTCTCCATGGTGACACCTACCCCAGGGATGGGGACAGCCCCCTGTCTCCATGGTGACACCTACCCCAGGGATGGGGACAGCCCCCTGTCCCAGTGGCGGCATCATGGGGTCCCCACCGCCCTGGGTGACATCTGCCCCTGGAGCTGGGTCCCACCACCCACCCCACGGGTGTTGCTGCCCCACCCTGACCCCCTCCCCAAACCAGCCACCACGGTGACGGCGATGAGGAGAGACGATGGAGGCGATGACGATGATGATGATGACGACGAAGATGACGACAAAGGTGATGATGGAGATGAAGATGATGATGATGACAACGATGACGACGATGATGATGATGAAGATGATGATGATGATGAAGATGATGATGACGACAACCATGACGACGATGATGATGATGATGACTGCATGGACACCCTCCCCAATGACCTCAAGAACCTTCCTCCCCTTGCCACCTCCCACCCCCGGCCTCCATCCTCCTCCTCCTCCTCCTCACTGCCCCCCCCCAACCCCACCCCATCATTAAGCAATTCACCCCCTGGTGTTAATTAGGCCCCACCCACTCGGGGTGGGAGGGGCTTCTAGGGGGAAAGCCACGCCTCCCTCCCCCCCCCCCCCCCAAGGGATTGTGGGTAATAAGGGGTGCAGAGAGGAAGGGCGCTGGGAGTTACTGGAAGGAACTGGGAAGGGTGTTGGGGGTGGACTGGGAAATGCTGGGAGGTACTGGGAAGTACTGGGATGCTCCAGGGAGCACTGGGAGGTACTGGGGTAAGGCAGAGGGCACTGGCAGGTGCTGGGAAGTACTGGGATGGCACTGGGATGCACTGGGACAACTCAGACACCACTGGGAGGTACTGGGAGGCACTGGGAGATACTGGGATGCCCCAGGGAGCACAGGGAAGGCAGTGGGATGGCACTGGTTCACACTGGGAAGGCCGTGAGAAGTCCCCAGTTGGCACTGGTATGCACTGGGAAGGCACTGGTTGGCACTGGTTCACACTGGGTGGTGCTGGTTGGCACTAGGAAGGCCTCAGCTGGCACTGGTTTGCACTGGTTTACACTGATTGACACTGAGAAGGCACTGGATGGCACTGGGCAGCACTGGTTGGCACTGATTGGCACTGGGCAGGCACTGGGCAGCACTGGGCGGCACAGATTGGCACTGGGAAGGCACTGGATGGCACTGGTTTGCACTGGGAAGGCCCCAGTTGGCACTGTTTCGCACTGGGAAGGCCCCAGTTGGCACTGGTTTGCACTGGGAGGCACTGGTTGGCAACCGGCCGCCCCGGGGCCGGGGTGTGGAGCAGGATGCGACCGCCCCAACCGGCCCCGCGCCCTCGCGGGTGGCCCCAGCCCAGGCGGGGCCCAACTGGGATTTAAGGGGTTGGGCCCCGCACCCACCACCCTCCTCTTCCTCCTGCCACCCGCCATGGAGCGCCTCCTGCCGCTGCTGCTGCTGGCCGCCGGTGAGGGCACTGGGGGGGCACTGGGAGGCACTGGGAGGGCAGTAGGGGGCCCTGGGAGGGCACTGGGAGGACACTGGGTGGCACTGGGAGGGCAGTAGGGGGAGCTAGGGGGGTACTGGGGTGTACTGGGAAGGCACTGGGAGGCACTGGGAGAGCGGTAGGAGGCACTGGGAGGGAGTTGGGAGGTGCTAGGGGGCACTGGGGGGGCACTAGGTGGTGCTGGGGGGTACTGGGAGGATACTGGGAGGCGCTGGGAAGGCACTAAGAGGTCCTGGGGGGGGGCAGTGTGGATGCTGGGAGGGCACTGGGAGGCACTGGGAGGGTGCTGGGAGGGCATTGGGGGACACAAGGGGCTACTGAGATGGTACTGGGGGGTACTGGGAGGCACTGGGAGGGTGCTAGGGAGTACTGGGAAGTACTGAGGGAGGCACTGAGAAGGGACTGGGAGGCACTGGAAAGGGACTGGGAGGTGCTGGGGGGCACTGGGGAGACACTGGGAGTGTACTGGGGGGCACTGGGATGCACTGGGAGGGCTTGGAGGTGCTGGGAGGGCTAAAGGGGGCATTGAGAGGCACTGGGAGGAGCTAGGGGGTACTGGGAGGCACTGGAGGTGGCACTGGTGGGGGATAGGAGGAGAATGGAAGTTACTGAGAGGATACTGGGAAGCACCAGAATGGGCACTGGGGAGTACTGGGAAGGAGCCTGGGGTGAACTGGGGACACTGGGAGGCAGTGGGAGCTTACTGGTGTGAGTGGGAGGGAAGGAGGAAGAGCTGGGAGGCAGGAAATAGCATGGAAGTGGTAGCTGCAGGTGAACTGGGAGCACTGGGAGGCAGTGGGATTGTACTGGTATGGGTAAGAGGAGGTACTAGGGAACACTGGAAGCACTGGTGGACTGTGGAAGGAAATGGGGAGGTGGCAGGAGCAGGATGAGGGGCACTGGGAGGTTACTGGAAAGGAGTGGGAGGTGGACTGGGGGCACTGGGAGGGAACTAGAGGCTACTGGGAGGGAACTGGGAGCTACTGGGGGGGACTGAGAGCTACTGGGAAGAGCTGGCAGGCAGTGGGAGGAGATGGCATGATGCAGGGAGGGACTGGGAGGTAGTGGGAGGTACTGGGGGCCATGGAGGGGGAATGAGGCAGCACTGGGAAAGAACTGGGAGGCACTGGGAGATACTGGAAGACACCGGGAGGCAGTGGGTGGGAACTGGAAGGTCACTGGGGACACTGGGAGGACACAGGGTGACACAGGCAGGTGGTGGGTGGCCATGGGGACCCATTAGGAAAGAACAGGGAGGAAACTGGGAGGTCACTGGGTGATACTGGGAGGCACTGGTAGATAGCAGGTGGAAAGTGGAAGGTCACTGGGGGACACTGGGAGGACATGGGCAGGTGGTGCGCTGGCCACGTGCGCCCTTTAGGAGGGAACTGGGAGGCACTGGGAGCTACTGGGAGGTAACTGGGAGCTACTGGGAGGCACTGGGAGGGCGCTGAGCCCCGTGTCTGTCCCGTCCTCCCCCCGCAGCGGCCGTGGGGGATGAGAACCGGATCGTGGGGGGCCACAAGTGCCAGAAGAAGCGTCACCCCTACCAGGTGGTCCTCCTGGGCCCCCAGAAGAACATCCACTGCGGCGGGGTCCTCATCGGGAGGTCCTGGGTGCTGACGGCCGCCCACTGCGACACCAGGAGGTGGGGCCACCCCACGTGGAGGGGTGGAGGGGGAGGGAGGTTGGGGAGGGAAGGGAGGGTGTCACCCCAGTTTGGTTACTGGGAAGACCCCTTGAGTTGCCCACCGAGAGCTGGAGGTGGTGGGTGGGATGAGCCTGGAGGTGGGTGGAGAACCTCAACGGTCGAGGGGGGCGTAGGGGGGTTGTGTCCAGTTCGGGTTCTTCTCCCTGTTGGCCACCCAGTTGGGCTCCCAGTATGACCATCTAACTGGCTTGACCACCATGACCACCCCAGTATGACCATCTCACTGGTTGGCCCCCATGAACCCCCAGTTGGGTCTCCCAGTATGACCATCTCACTGGTTGGCCCCCACGACCCCTCAGCTGGGCTCCCAGTATGACGGTCTCACTGGTTGACCACCACAACCCCCAAGCTGGACTCCCAGTATGACCATCTCACTGGTTGGCCACCATGACCCGAGAACGTGGGTTCTTCTGGTGGTCCCACCTTCTCCTGGCCTCCGCCTGGTGAGGACCCACGTTGAGTTGGAGCCGGTGGTGGAACTGGGACACCCGGAGCTCCCAGTTGGGCCCGGTTCTTCTCCCAGGTGATTTTTGGAGCAGGGTCTCACCTTGGCCAACTCTCCAGTTGACCCTCACGTCCTCCAGCCACCCGAAGACGGGACAGCCCTTACCCCTCAGGGCCAGACCTGCGTGGCCGTGGGCCCTTCCCCGTGGCCACCAGAGACCCTCCCCTCACGTGGGCCCTTCCCTGTGGCCACCAGAGACCCTCCCCTCACCGTGGGCCCTTCCCCACCTCTTCCCCAGGCCCATCCCCATCCGCATGGGCGACCACAGCCTGAAGACCAAGGAAGGGACGGAGCAGTGCATCAACTCGGCCAAGGCCTTCATCCACCCCAACTACAACCCCACCAGCCACGACAGCGACATCATGCTCCTCAAGCTCCAGAAGCCGGCCCGCTTCACCGAGCACATCCACCCCGTGGCCCTTCCCAAGCGCTGCCCCCCACCCAACAGCGAGTGCATCGTCTCGGGCTGGGGAAGCACCAGCAGCCCTGAAGGTGGGTGGAGATACAAGGGAAGGGCCTTGAGGGACCCAGGGTGTCGTGGGGGGACATTTTTGGTCTTGGGGACATGTCTTCTGGGGAGACCTCAGCTCCTTGGGGACATCTCGGCTCCTTGGAGACATCTTAATATCTCGGGGACATGGCTTCTGGGGATGTAGCTCCTTGGGGACACCTCAGTGCCTTGGAGATATCTCTTCTGGGGACATCTCAGCTCCCTGGGGACATCTTGGCTCCTTGGGGACATCTTGGGTTCTTGGGGACATCTCAGTGCCTTGGAGATGTCTCTTCTGGGGACATCTCAGGTTCTTGGGGGTATTTCTGGTCTGGAGACGTCTCAGCTTCTTCCTGGGGACATCTCACCTTCATGGGGACATCCCTGTCCCGGGGGCATCTCAGCATCTTGGGGACACCTGGGGACATCTCTCTTCCCTGGAGGCAGCTCAGCTTCTCGCGGAACATCTCAACTCCTTGGGAATATCTCCCCTTGGAGGAGACCTGGGTCCATCCGCAGTCCGCGCAGGTCCTCCACCACATCCACCCCCTCCCCCAAGAGACCAAACACCCGCCACCGTATCCCCAGATCCCTCACCTTGAGGGTGTCTTCCATGTGTCACCACCCATCCTGTCCCCCTAGAAGAGACCATGGGCTGACACGCATGTCACACGCCCCATCACCGTGTCCCACCACCCCCCAGGTTACTTCCCCGACGTCCTGCAGTGCGGCGTGGTCTACACCATGTCCAACGAGGAGTGTGGGAAGCTCTACCCCAAGGGCATCACCAAGAACATGCTCTGCGCCGGCACCAGCGCGGGCGGCACCGACTCCTGCCAGGTAGGTCTGGGGTGGGCACCCACCACCCACCCCCCTAGGGTGGGATCTGGGTGGCTCCACCACCCTCCAGGAGACGCCCCGATGTCTCCTGTCACCCTGGTTCACTTGTGGAGTTGAGGACCAGGAGAGGAACCCAACTTGATGGTGGGGTAGGGGACACCATACTGGGTGCTATGGGGACACCTCGACAATGTGGGGACCTCCTGGGTGTTATAGGACCCCCACAGGAAGACCTGGGTGCTACAGGGACCTCATGGTTCTATAGGGACCTCACCAGGGTCATAGGGACCTCCTTGGCCTCAGCTCCAGGACCCTATGGGACATGGTGGTCTCAACACCTTGACCTACCCTGGACATGGTGGTCTCCATGGCTTGGCCCACCAGGACATGGTGGTCTCCATGCCCTGACCTTATAGGACATGGTGGTCTCCACACCCAAACCCATCTGGACATGGTGGTTTCCATGCCCTGACCCCCCTGGACATGGTGGTCTCCACACCTTGACCCACCAGGCTGTGGTGGTACCCAAGGCAGAACCGATGCACCTGAGATTGCCCCCCCCTTAGGATGGAACAGGTTGATTTCGGAAGAACCCAACCGTGGGTGCATCTCGTGGGGTCCTTCTCTCCACAGGGTGACTCGGGTGGTCCCCTGGTGTGCCGGGACGAGCTCCAGGGCATCGTGTCGTGGGGGATGCAGGTCTGTGGGCAGCGGGGCAAACCGGGTGTCTACACCCGCGTCTGCGAGTTCACCGGCTGGATCCAGGAGATCATGAAGAGGAACAACTGAGTCACCTCCAAGAAGAAGGGTCCTCTGCCCCTCCTCCCACCCCGCTGCCCCCCAGAAACACCAGGGGTCTTCTTCTCCCTTCTCTCATCCCCGCGCCGTCCTCCCCCTCGGGCCGGGGAAGAGCTCCTGGAATAAAGTCCTCTGAAACGTGGCCGCCTTCCGTCATCACGCGGAGATGGAGACCATGGGGTGGTGTGGGATGAGCACGGTCACCGTGAGGGTGGTGAGGAAACTGCCACGGGTTCTGAGGGTCGGTGGCCACGGGTGTTTGCTGGTGGTGGTGGGTGTGGTGGCAACCTGAAACCACGTGCGTGGTGGGCATTTCATGGTGACACGCATCTGCTACTGGTGGCCACGGTGGACAACTCATGGCCACGGGCGTCTGATGCTGGTGGCCACGGTGGACGATTCATAGCCACTTGTATCTGCTGCTGGTGGCCACGGTGGACAACCTCCAACCACATGCCTGGTGCTGATAGGCGACCCGTGTCCAGCCCTAGAAGAGGTACGGTGAGGTCTGGAGACCACACGTGTCCAGATCTGTTGGCCACGTATCTCCACGCAAGAGAACACACGTGTCCAAGCCTGGAGGACACGTGTGTAGCTTGGGAAGCCCAGATAGACAACCCACCACCCCCACGTCACCTCCAGCCTGGTGACCACAGCTGCCACGTCCCCACCACACGTGGCCACCACCATCTCACCATCTTCCATGTCCCCACCATCACCCAGGGCCACCCGGGGTTATCGAGGGCCGTGTAAACCAGGAGTAAAGCAGGGAGCAGCCTCTTCCTGGCAGAGCGTGGGCGTCCTAATTGGAGCTCAATTAAGAGCTCACTAACGAGGCGGCCGCTAACGAGGAGGCCCCCCACCGAGAGAACCAGTCGGGCCAAGCCCGCGGCGTGCAGCTCCGCCCGAGAAGCCGCCACGCCCTGTTTACACCCACTTGGGATTTACACGGGGGAGTAAGCCCCGCCCACTGCACCTCCAAGCCACGCCCCCTTTCGCCCTCCGAACGGGAAGCCCCGCCCCCTCGAGCGACACAGGGTGACAGCACCCTCTAGCGTGTCACAGGCGTGTGATGGGCTCCAGAAGCTGACTGGCTGATCAGATGGTCTCTAAAGCTGGCCAGCCAATCGGTTGATGGCTTCATTTGGTTGGTCAACCCGCACTCTGTGGTCTCCAAAGCTGGTTGGCCAATCAGAATGTCCGGGTCTCCAAAGCCAGTTGACCAATCAGCATGCACTGGTCTCCAACACTGCCCAATGAGACTTGGTGCCTCGCAAAACCAGCTGCCCAATCACACGCTCCAGTCCCTGAATCCATTAACCAATGACGTCCTCCAAAGCCAACTGACCCATCCCCGCACACGAGTCTCCGACTCCACCGTCCAATCAGAGCGCTCCGCTCCCCAACACCCCCCCCACCCAACACTCTTCCCTCCGCCCCCAACCCACCAATCCCCTTCCTCACCCACCACCCCTTCCCCATCCAACCCACCAATCCCCTTCCTCACCCGCCACCCCCTCCCCATCCAACCCACCAATCCCCTTCCTCCTTTCCCCACCGCCATCGCGCCTCGCTTCCCCCCAACCAACAACCCCATCACCTCCCCCCCCCCAACCCCCATCACCCCTCAACCGACCAATCACATCGCGCCGCCGCCGCCCTCCTGGCGTGAAGCAAGTCCTAGGCGGCGGCCCGAGGAAGCGCCGAGGGATTAAGGAAGGAGGTGGCCAAGCGTCTTCTTCACCACCCGTCACCGCGACGCCTCCGGCTCAGCCCCGGGGTGGGATGGGCCCCATGGAGCCCCGACGCCGTTATAAAACCGGGCGGCGCTCACGTGGGCGGGGCGGGCGCGGCGGTGGCAGCGGCGGCGGTGGAGGAGAAGACACCTCGGAGCTGGTTTGGGAAGGGATCGTGCCTCAGTTTCCTTCTTTAAGTCGTTATTTCGGGGGGAGGGGCGAGGGCGGGGGGGGGGGTGGGGAAGGGGGGAGTTGGGGGTCGGACAGACAGACGGACGGACGGGCCGGGTGGACGGATCCGTCGCCGTCGGAGCAGGTGACCATCAGAAGTTGGGAAAGGAGAGGGGAGGTCCCCACCGCCGCTCCTCCCTCCCACCCCGCGACTCAGCGGCCACCGGCGGGGCGCAGCGGGGACCTGCGGAGAGGTTTGTCTGGGGGAAGGTGGGGTGGGGTGGAGTGAGGTTGTGAGGGGGGAGAGGGACCTTTCAGTGGGAGGTGGCGGTCCGGGGTCATTCCTTCTGCCTGCTGGTCTGGTGTCCCTCCATCCCTGGTGTCCATCTGTCCTTAGTGTCCCCCCATCCCTGGTGTCCCCCCATCCCTGGTGTCCCTCCATCCCCAGTGTCCATCTATCCCTGGTGTCCATCTGTCCTTGGTGTCCATCTATCCCTCCACCCCTGGTTCCCCCCCATCCCTGGTGTCCCCCCATTCCTGGTGTCCCTCCATCCCCAGTGTCCATCTATCCCTGGTGTCCATCTGTCCTTGGTGTCCATCTATCCCTCCACCCCTGGTTCCCCCCCATCCCTGGTGTCCCCCCATCCCTGGTGTCCCTCCATCCCTGGTGTCCCTCCATCCCCGGTGTCCATCTATCCCTGGTGTCCCCCCATTCCTGGTGTCCCCCCATCCCTGGTGTCCCTCCATCCCCAGTGTCCATCTATCCCTGGTGTCCCCCCATCCCTGGTGTCCCCCCATCCCTGGTGTCCACCAACCCCTGGTGTCCATCTATCCCTCCATCTCTAGTGTCCCTCATGTCCCTCCATCCCTCCATCACCAGTGTCCATCTCTCCCTCCATCTCTGGAGTCCCTCTGCCCCTTGTGTCCTTCCTTCCCTCCCTCCCTCCATCCCCCATGTCCATCCATCCCTCCTCCTTGCTTGCTTCATCCCTGGTGTCCCTCTGTCCTTCCTCCCCCCACACTTCCTCCATCCCACCATCCCTGGTGTCCTTCCATCCATCCAGCACTCCTTCCTTCTCCATCCTTGACCCACCTCTGAGCTCCTTCTCTCTTTCTCCACCCCTGACGCACCCCAAATCTCCATCCATCCATCCATCCATCCATCCATCCATCCATCCATCCATCCATCCCTCCTGCTCCACGCTGGCCCCATCTCCTTCCCCACACCCTTCCCTCCATCTCCACTCTATCTCCATCCCTCCATCCTCAGCCTTCCTCCCTCTGCCTCCCTCAGCCCCAGGGAACCACCATCCATGTCCATGGGGCCACCACCTCTATCCATGGGGCCCACCACCTCCTGTGTCCATGGGGCCACCACCTCTATCCATGGGGCCCACTACATCCCATGTCCATGGGGCCAACCTCCCACGTCCATGGGGCCACCACCTCTGTCCGTGGGGCCCACCTCCCACATCCATGGGGCCCACTTCCTTTATCTATGGGGCCCATGGCACACATCCACAGGGAGTGGCGCCCCACACCCATGGGTGGCTCCAACCCATGGCCATGGGAACCGTGTCCCACAGTCACGTGGACTCCTGACCCACTTCTATGGGGCCCACAACCCTCTTCCATGGGGACCAGTGGCCCACTGCCACGAGGAACCACGACCCACATCCATGGGGAGCGATGACCTTGGGTGCCTCCAACCCACGGCCATGAGAACCCATGACTCAGGACCACGGGGCCCTCCAACCCACAGCCATGGGGAACCGTGACCCACAACCATGGGGTACCACGACCCACAACCACCCCATGTCCTTAACGACCTACCACCCCACCCCAACTCCATGGGGAGCAACCACCCCCATCCAAGGGTGCCTCCAACCCACGGTCTTGAAGAACCCTGCTTTGGGGTGCCACCACCCCACATCTCCGGGGGGTTTGACCCACAGCCTCATCCCAAGGGAGGCATCCAAGGGCAGCGTGAGGTTCTGGGAGGTCAATCGCCTGGAGACAAGGAGGGGGGAGGCGGAGGAGTTGGTGGAGCCGGTAATTAGGGGCCTCATTAACGATGACTCTGTTGATTGCCGCCGTGGCGCTCGGGATAATGATGTCTTCGTTGCAAAAGCACGATGACGGGGCGAATTGTGCAGCTTCGGCTGCTGGGTGGGTGGAGGGGGGGACACGAGGGGTGGGGGTGTGGTGTGGAGACCCCAAAACTATGTGCGACACCCCCCAATGAGGTACCACCATACCCTCTCCCCCCCCCACCCCCAAGAACCCATCTCACCTTCTCCTGGAGCTGAGGGTTGACCACCAGGTCCATGAAACCCCCCAAACCAACATCCCCCCACCCACCCACCCACCCCAACCTGGTTCTAACACCTCTGCCCCACAGCGGCCACGATGATGGAGGTGGGGGCCACGGTGGCCCCAAGGCTACGCGACACGGTGAAGCTATTGGGAACCTTGGTCTTGGTGGCATCAGCGGGTGAGTAGGTGTGGGGAGGGTCCAACCAGAAGGTGCTGGTGGCGGCACTGACGTCTCCTTGGTCCTTTCATCCCTTGCAGCGTCCTTGGTGGCGGGTGACACGCGCGTGGTGGGGGGCATGGACTGCCAGCCCCACTCCCAGCCCTGGCAGGTGGCCATCCTGGACATGAACAAGCTCTACTGCGGCGGCGTCCTGGTGGCCAGGCAGTGGGTGGTGACGGCGGCTCATTGCACCACGCCGGGGTAAGGGGGGTGCCACACATGGCACGTGGGTGGCGCGTGTCCCTTGGGTCCCGTGGGGATGGGGTGGGGGGTCACGGTGACACGCGCCGCGGCGACTGTGGGTCAGATGGGTCCTGGGGGGTGGTGACACGTTGGGGGTGGCCATGGGGTGGTCTACACGTGTCCTGGCTGGGACGGGTTCCACAGGCGTCACGTGTGGACCGCAGGTTCATAGATGGGGTGTGCTGTGACCGACACGTGTCCCATGGCCACGCTGCAGACCCCCCATCCCACATGTGTCCCATGGCCACGCTGCAGACCCCCTGTCCCACACGTGTCCCATGGCCACGCTGCAGACCCCCTGTCCCACACGTGTCCCATGGCCACGCTGCAGACCCTGTGTCCCACACCTGGACCATGCCACGTCCCACCCATGGCTGATACCATGTCCCACACGTGTCCTGGCCATGCCAACCATGCCCCACCACATGCCATGTCTCCATATCCCCATCCATGGGCCACACCGTGGCCCACCCGTGTCCTCACCACACCCCGCTGCCTCCACCTCTGTGCCACCACCCCACCACCACCCTCCCAACCACTCCTTGTCCCACAGAACCCACCCCCCCCACAATGCCCCACGCGTCCCTTCCGCCCCACCCCACGCCCCACAAGTGCGGTGGCCACGCCGTGGCCTCCAAACACCCCTCCACCCCCCATGAGAGCCGTGGTCTTGTGGTCCTAGCCACCCCGCTGCGTGTCCCACCCGTCCCTCCCGCCTGCTGTAGGATCACCAGCATCCGCCTGGGCAAGCACAACCTCTACACGCGGGAGTGGGGCGAGGTGCAGAAGATGGTGCAGAAGTTCATCGCCCACCCCGACTACGACCCCACCAGCAAGGACAACGACATCATGATGCTGAAGCTCCTGACGCCTGTCACCCTCACCAGCAGGATCCAGCCCGTCCCAGTGGCCTCCTGTCTCCCAGAACCTGGCACCACTTGCACCACGTCAGGATGGGGGGCCACCACGTCACCAGAAGGTACCCAGTGCCCGTGGCCTCTTCTGGATGCCTCAGTCCCCTCCTGGAGGTCTGAGTTTAACCCCCACTCGCCCTGGAGATCTGTGTCTTCTCCTTGGCACCTTGGTCACCTCAGGAGGACCTCTCCTGGACACCTAGGGGGTCTTCTGAACATCTGAGTCTCCTCCTGGAGGTCTGGGTCCCCTCATGGACATCTGGGTCCCCTCATGGACACCTGGGTCCCCTCATGGACATCTGGGTCCCCTCCCTGATTCCCAAGTCCCATCCTGGGCACTTATGTCCTCTCCTGGATGACTGGCTGTCCCCATGGACACCTCAGGTCCAAGAAACGCCCTAAAACCCACCTAAAGTCCCAAAATGTCCTAAAACCCACCTAAAGTCCAAGAAACTTCAGGGAAAAAAAAATCTAAAGCCCAAAAAAAACATCTTTAGTGAAAGAAACGCTCTAAAAAAACCCATCTAAAGCCCAAGAACCACCAAAATACCCATCCTTGGGTCAAGAAATGGTCTAAAAAAAATCTAAATCCCCCCAAAAGCCCCTAAAAAACCACCAAAGCCCATGAAACACCAAAAAAAAAACCCCCAACTTTGGTCCAAAAAACGCTCTCAAAACCCATCTAAAGCCCTAAAAATGAAGGCTGGGGTGAACCAAGGAATGTTCTGGAGTTCCACCAACTGGAAAGAGCGGAAGTGGGGGGAGAAATTAAGGACACACACACCCCCCCCCCAAAGACTAATTAACCAAGTGGGGAATTAATGAAGTGGAGCAGGTGGGAGGTGAAAGGACCGTGGTGGAACCAGTGTGTAGGTGAGCGCCGAGGCGAACCCAGCCGGTTGGAGGTGACAGATCCAATGCCAGTTGGCCAACCCAACGAGGACCTCTTGGCCACTTCCTTCCCCTCTCCCTCCTCCCAAACTCCCGGCCTCACCAGGAGGTTGAAACCATTCCCAAACTCCACCTTTTCCTCCCCCCAAAACTCCTCGGAGCAGCTTGGATCCAGCGGTGGGGTGGGATGAGACCAGTCCCTTCTTCTCCAGGGTCATTGTTTGGGTGGGTGGGTGGGGGGAGGATGATGATAATTTTGGGGTGGGGGGTGTGAATTTCTGCCGGTTCCGGGGTCGATCGCTTTGGTTTCTTTCTCCTCCCGTTCCCTGTCCCACCGGTTCCCGTCTCAGTCTCTTACCCGGACGTCTTGCAGTGCGTCAACGTCACCATCTTCTCCATGGCCGAGTGTCGCCGGTTATACCCCGGTTCCATCACCGACAACATGTTGTGCGCCGGGAGTCTCCAGGGCGGTAGGGATTCTTGTCAGGTAGGGTCCCCAACGGCTTCTTCTTCTGGCATGGGCAGGGTGGGGCAAAGGAGGGGGTTGTTGGCACCATGGGGGGGCACCTGGGGTGGAAGGAGATGGGTCATCACAGTGGGGAGGTTCTTCTGTTGGTTGGTCTAAGGGTGGGTTGTGAACACAGTAAGTGTTGGTTGATGCGGCGGTGGTTCTTCAACCCAACAAGGGTTGGCCAATGAGTCAACCCAGGAGGAGTTGGATGTCCCGGGGGTGGTTCTTCAACCCAACAAGGGTTGGCCAACTCAACAACTGGTCAACCCAATTGGACTTGAATGAGCTGGTGATGATCCTTCAACCCAACAAGGGGTCGGACAGATCCAATGACGGTTGGCCAACCCAATGAGGACCTCTTGGCCAACCTAGAGAGGTCAATGAAGCCAACGAGGTAGATCCAACCACGGGGTGCTGGTCAACTCAACAAGGCTTGTGTCACCCAGTGGTGAGTGGTGTGTTCACACCAGGGGTCTTTCCACAGGGGGACTCCGGGGGACCTCTGGTTTGCAACGGGACCCTCCAAGGTATCGTCTCCTGGGGCATGGAGAAATGTGGGCAACCCAAGAGGCCTGGTGTCTACACCAAGATCTGTAGATACGCCCAGTGGATCCAGAAGACCATGAAGGACAACTAGAAGACCCTCCAGCAACCTGCCAAACGGTCGGCGGGAGGTGGGAGGACCATGTCCGCGCTACAACTGCTGGCCCCGGGAGGGGGGGACGGGGTGCAGGACGCTGGGACAACCAACAGAAGGTGTGGAGAGGTTGTTGGTGGAGCTGGGTGGAGGTCACCTGGTAGAGCTGGTGCGAAGGTGGGTGGGGAGGCAGGAGACATTAAAGCGCTGTGATGTCTGGTGGGAAGTGTTTGTCCTTCTCAGCCTCTGCCTTGTCCCCGTCCCACCCCACAAGTGACCTTCCAGGGAGGAGGAGGTGGCTTGGTTGGAAGCCACACTTCCTTTCCATCCCCTGTGGGCTCCTACCACCTCCCAGGGTGGCTTTTTTGGTGGCACTGAGGGTGTGGGACGATGGTGGGTCTTCATCCCATGTGGCATCGGTCAACGCCGCTCAATCATGGCTGGTGACCCGGCGGTGGCCTATGGGGATGAAGAAAGGGTCATCCAATCCCATGAGGGTCACCCAACGCAATGGCAGTTGGCCAATCCAACGAGGGGCAACCAAGCTGGCTGGTCAGTCTCTGGCAGGTCATCTGTTCAACCCACAGAAGGTCACCCAACCAACCCAACAAGGGCTGGTCAACCCTACAAGGGCTGGTCAACCCAACAAGGGTCACCCAAATCCAACCATGGTTGGGCAACCCAGTGATGGTTGGTTGAGCCAACAAGGGTCAAACCAAGCTGATGACCATTGGCCAATGGTGACCCAAGTCATGGCCAACCAACTGCAGGTCACCCAACCAATGACAGCCCAACAAGGGTTGGTCAACCCAACAAGGGTTGGTCAACCCAACAAGAGTTACCCAACCCAACCATGGTTGGGCAACCCAAGGGATACTTCTTGGGCTGGTGGCCACGGGAAGGCGGTGCTGGTGGAAGGGGACCACCTCTGGGGGTCCTGCAGGAGGAAGACTTGGTGGAGGAAGAGGTGGCGAGGCCGAAGGTCGCCTTCCTCCTGTGGAGGCATCTGGAGGCGCTTCGGCTGCTCCGAGGAGGACTCAGGGGACAGGAGGAGCCTTTTTGGGGGGGACGATGGTGACCCTCAACCCGTCAGCATCAAGAAGAGGTCCAGCTCCACCCACCCAACACCATTGGCTGGGAGCTCCCCAAGACCCGCCTACCTCAGCTCAGGGAGATGCCATTGGTTGGAGATCCCCCCCCAAGATCTCAGATCCGGGAAATGCCATTGGTTGGGCTCTGGCTAAGACACGCCCACCCCAAAGCAGAGCCACACCATTGGTTGGCTTCTGCCCAAGACCCCACCCCCAATCCCCTTCTCCCCTCCCCAAATTGAGGCCACCCCATTGGTCGGGTACTCTGCATGCGACGCTGCCACCTCCCCCTTGGGGGTGGGGGTGGGGGCGTGGCTACTGCTGCCACCGACCAATCCCTCGCGGCGTGCTGGGGCTGTTTGTTGCCTCCTTCTGAGGGTAATTAGCATTAATGACAGCCATCCCATAATACGCCCTCGGCGCCACGCCCAGGGCGCGGTTGTTGTCGTGCGGCGTCGGGGGGCGGGACTCCTTAATCCGGAGTTAATCTGGGGAGGGGGGGGGGCAGGGCCCAGCCCCACGTCACCCCATAGGTGGCGTAGGGGACCCACACTGCCCCATAGATATACCACAGGGGGACCGTCCTGCCCCACAGATATATCATGGGGGGAACATGTCACCCCATAGATATACCATGAGGGGATCACCCCGCCCCATAGATATACCACAGGGGGACTACCCGGCCCCATAGATCCTACAGGGCACCCCCGTGCCCCACAGATACACCACAGGGGGACCATCCTGCCCCACAGATATATCATGGGGTGACCATCTCACACCATAGATATACCATGAGGGGATCACCTCGCCCCATAGATATACCACAGGGGGACCGTCCTGCCCCATAGATATACCATAGGGAACCACCCTGCCCCATAGATATACCACAGGGGGTCTACCTGCCCCATAGATCCTATAGGGCACCCCGGCGCCCCATAGATATACCACGGGGGACCCCCTCACACCCCATAGATCCCACAGCCCCCCCTCCCCATGGAGACCCCCCTACACCCCCTGCCCCGCCTCCTGCCTTTGGGTAGGGGTGTAGGGGGGGGTGGGGGGGCGGGGTGTGAACGTGGCACCTGCTCCGTTAACGAACCCCCGTTAATTATTAACGTGAAGCCTTGATATGGGGGTCACAGGCCCCCCATCGGCCCCCCCCCCAGCCCCCCAGCATGGCCGCCCTTCACCTCCTCCTCTGCCTCCTCCTGGCGCTGGTGACCCCCGGTGAGGGGGAGTGGGAAGGTTGGGGGGGGGTCTTTAGGGTGGGGGGTCCCTGGGGTGCTGGTGAGGGGAATAGGGGGGGGTCTTTGGGGGAGACACAGGGGGGTCCCCAGGGAGGGGGGGGGCTGTGAGGGTCTTTGAAGTGCGGGGGGGTGTCCTTGGGGTGCTGGCAGAGGGATAGGGGATCCCTGAGGTAGGGGTGCTGGGAGGGGTCTTTAGGGTGGGGGGTTACTGGGGTGGGGTGGTGGACAGGGGTTTCCCCAGGGTGGGGGTGCTGGGGGGTGGGGGGGGTGTCTCTGGGGAAGGGAGAGGGCGGTTCCTGGGGTGCTGGGGGGAGGACTGTGGGTCCCTGGAGGGGGGTGTACAGGGGGGGTCTCCAGGGGTACCCCCAACCCCCCTCCCCCTACTCCCCCCCCCTCAGGGTGTCCGTGGGGTGAGCGGATCCTGGGGGGCAGCGAGTGCCCTTCCCCCACCACATCTGGGCTCGTGCTGCTCTTCTACTTCGACCGGCCCCAGTGTGGGGGGGCCCTGCTGAGCCCCCACTGGGTGCTGACGGCCGCCCACTGCCGCACCAGGTGGGACTGGGGGGGACTGGGAGGCACTGGGAGGGGCTGGAGGGGGACTGGGGGGACTGGGAGGCACTGGGAGGGACTGGGGGCATTAGGAGTGGGACTGGGGGGGACTGGGAGGGGCTGGAGGGGGACTGGGGGGGACTGGGAGGCACTGGGAGGGGCTGGGAGGGACTGGGAGGGGGACTGGAGGGGACTGGGAGGGACTGGGGGAATTGGGAGTGGGACTGGGGGGGACTGGGAGTGGGCTGGGGGAGACTGGGAGTGGGCTGGGGGAGACTGGGAGGGGCTGGGAGGGACTGGGAGGGGGACTGGAGGGGACTTGGAGGGACTGGGGACATTGGGAGTGGGACTGGGGGGGACTGGGAGTGGGCTGGGGGAGACTGGGAGGGGCTGGGAGGGGACTGGGAGGGGTGGGAGCACTGGGAGGAGAACTGGTGACACTGGGAATTGCTGGGTGGGGAACTGGGAAGGGAACTGGGAGCACTGGGAGACACTGGGTGTGGAACTGGGAAGCAGTGTGAGGAACTGGGAGGGGATCTGGGAAGCACTGGGAGGAACTGGGAAGAGAACCAGGTCACCATGACGGGTGACACGGACACGGACACGCCCCCCCCGTGTCCCCCTGAGGTCCCATCTGAGGTCCCACCCCTGATGTCACCCCCCCCTCAGTGTCCCCCCCCCCTCCAGGGCCGTGTCCCTCCTGTATCCCCCCTCTCCTTGGCCGTGTCCTCCCTGTCCCACCCTCTCCGTGGCCGTGTCCTCCCTGTCCCCCCCCTCCATGGCCGTGTCACCCCTGTCCCCCTCTCTCCAGGGTCGTGTCCCTCCTGTATCCCCCCTCTCCGTGGCCATGTCCCTCATGTCCCCCCCCCCCTCCATGGCCGTGTCCTCCCTGTCCCCCCCCTCTCCGTGGCCGTGTCCCTCCTGTCCCCCCTCTCTGTGGCCGTGTCCATCCATGACCACATCCACCATGCCCCCACCCTCCCTCTACACCCACTCCCATCCCCACCCCGCCGTGTCCCTCCCGCGCCCCCCCTCCCCCCGCTGAGGTGCCACCCCTCGTGTCCCCTGTCACCAGCCACATCCAGGTGCGGGCAGGGGAGCACAGCCTGGCCACGGTGTCGGGGCAGGAGCAGTACGCCATGGCCACGGAGATGATTGTCCACCCCGGCTACAACGCCGTGGACGGGGACAGCACCTACGCCCACGACCTCATGCTGCTGCACGTGGAGCCCCCCTTCCACTTCACCCCCAACGTCCAGCCCGTGGCCCTGCCCAGCACACCCCCGGCCACCAACACCAGCTGCACCGTCATGGGATGGGGAACCACCATCAGCCCCGACGGTACCGGGGATGGGGCGGCGGGGGGAGGGGGTCCAGGTGGGGTGGTGGTGCCTCTGTAGTGGCCAAGGGTTGGACCCCTCAACCTGGGTTGGGTGGTGGCACCTGGGTTGGGTGGGTGGTGGCACCTCCATAGGGAAGATCCAGGTGGCCAAGGGATGGATTGGGTGGTGGCACCTCCATGGTGGCCAAGGGATGGACCCCTCAACTGGCATTGGGGGGCTGGTGGCACCTCTATGGTGGCCAAGAGTTGGACCCCTCAACCTGGGTTGGGTGGTGGCACCTGGGTTGGGTGGGTGGTGGCACCTCCATAGGGACAAGAGCCAGGTGGGGTGGTGGCACCTCCGTAGGGAAGATCCAGGTGGCCAAGGGATGGATTGGGTGGTGGCACCTCCATGGTGGCCAAGGGTCGGACCCCTCAACTGGCATTGGGGGGCTGGTGGCACCTCCGTGGTGGGTTGGGTGGGTGGTGGCACCTCCATAGTGGATCAGGTGGCTGGTGGCACCTCCGTGGTGGCCAAGGGTTGGACCCCTCAACCTGGGTTGGGCTGGGTGAAGCCAACCGCGATGACCAGGGCCCGTGGTGACCCCTGTCCGTCCATCCCCCCCCCCCCAACCCCACCCCAGAGTCCTACCCCCGACACCCCCCAGTGTGTCAATGTCACGGTGGTGGGTGACAGCCAGTGCCGGGCCGTCTACGGCAGCAAGGTGACCACGGACATGCTGTGCGCCGGCGGGACCGTGGGCGGCAAGGACTCCTGCCAGGTGCCACCCCCCTGCCCGTGTCCCCCACCATCACCCCCTCCCCGTGTCCCCCACCATCACCCCCTCCCTGTGTCCCCCACCATCACCCCCCTCCCCGTGTCCCACATCATCACCCCCTCCCTGTGTCCCACATCATCACCCCCCTCCCCGTGTCCCCCACCATCACCCCCTCCCCGTGTCCCCCACCATCACCCCCTCCCCGTGTCCCCCACCATCACCACCTCCCCCTCACCCACCCCATGTCCCAATGTCCCATCCCACCTCCCAGGATCCCATCACCACCTCCCCGTGTCCCCCCCACATCCCCATGGCCCCCCATGTCCCCATCGCCCACCCCCCACATCCCTGCTACCCACCCCCCACGCCCCTGTCCCCCCCCACACATTGTCCTTTGACCTGTGGACCCCTCCCCACGCACCCACCTCCCCTGCTCCTCCCTGTCCCTTGAGACGTGGCCCCCCTCCCCGTGCCCCATCGCCTCCCCCTCCCTGTCCCCTGGGCTCCCAAACATGGCTGGGGTCCCCCTCATGGTCCCTCTGTGTCCCCCCCCCCCCAGGGTGACTCGGGGGGACCCCTGATCTGCAGCGGGGTCCTTCAAGGCATCGTCTCCTGGGGAGACCACCCCTGCGGGCAGGAGGGGAAGCCGGGGGTCTACACCCGGGTCTACAACTACCTCTCGTGGATCCAGGAGACCATAGGGGGGGCCTGAGACCCCCCCAACCCCACCACACACCCCCAAACCCCACCTCAGACCCCCCAACCCCACCTCAGACCCCCCAACCCCACCTCAGACCCACGTCAGACCCCCAATCCCTCCTCAGACCCCCCCAACCCCACCTCAGACCCCCCCAATCCCACCTCAGACCCCCCCCAACCCCACCTCAGACCCCACAATCCCACCTCAGCCCCCCTCATGATGGACCAACCCCCCTCACAGACCTCCACACACACCCTCCCCCTGCCCCCCAGATCCACCCTCCCCCCCACAATAAACCCCCCCCGGCATCTCCGTGGCATCTCCTTGGGGGGGGGGGGGGGGGAGGCGCAGCAGGGACACAGGAACAGGCCCAAACCCAGCAAAATTGGGCAAAAAAGGGCAGATTGGGGCAAAATTGGACAGAAACAACCCAAAAATGGAGAAAATTGGGCAGAAACTGTGGAAACGTGGGCAATAAAATGGCAGAAATAGGCAAGGTTGGGGCCAAACTGGGGGGGGGAAATGAGCCAAAATTGGTAAAACTGGGGGGAAATGGGCCAGGAATGGGCAAAAAAATGGGTGGAAGTGGGAAGAATGGGGCTGAAATGGGCCCAAAATGGGCAGAAACAAGCAAATACGGGCAAAAATTGGGCAAAAATTGGGGGGAAATGGGCAGAAGTGGGTAGAAATGAGCCCAAAATGGGCAGAACTGGGCCAAACTGGGCCAAACTGGGGGATAAAGGGCAGAAATCCCTCAAAACCCCGGCGGGAGTGGGGGGAAATGGAGGATACTGGGCCAAACTGGGCCAAACTGGGGGATAAAGGGCAGAAATCCCTCAAAAACCCGGCGGGAGTGGGTGAAATGGAGGATACTGGGCCAAAGTGGGCCAAACTGGGGGAAACTGGGCAGGAAATCCCTCAAAACCTGCCGGAAGTGAGTGAAATGGAGGATACTGGGCCAAACTGGTCCAAACTGGTCCAAGCGAGTCAGAAGCCCAGAAGAGGTGAGAGTGTTCCAAACTGGGCCAAACTGGTGAGAAGCCCAGTACTAACTGGGCCAGGTTTTTCCCTTGGGGAGGGGGTGGGGGTTGGGGGTTGGGGGGGGTGGGGGAGTGGCACAGGGTGGGGGGGGGTCCTGTCCCTGCCCCCCACTCTAATCTGGGGGCTCGTTAGGGCCGGTAACGAGGCCGGAGGGGAACTGAGGCAGGAATTGGAGTGTCCCGAGTTCAGGGGGGCCCCTCCCCCCGCCCCGGGGCGGCTTTTGGGGGGTGGGGCCGGGTGATGCCGCCCCACCCGCGTGGGGACAAAACGCCGTCCCCACCCGGGGCCACCCCCACCCCCGGCACCCGGCGAGGAGAGAGGAGAGAGAGGGTGAGGGGGGAGGGGGGAGGGGGGGGGGAGGGGAGGGGGGGGAGGGGAGGGGGAGGAAGGAGGAAGAGGGGGCTGAAGGGGGAAGGAAGAGGAAGGGGGAAGGAGGGGGAGGAGGGGAGGGGGAGGAGGAAGGGGGAGGAAGAGGAAGGGGGGAGGAAGAG